>PVLC010014674.1:0-38849 GCA_004027655.1 Graphiurus murinus | reverse complement strand
CTACTTTGAACGGCTTCTGTGCTAAGCTTAACCAGAAGTATGAGGTTAAATTCTAGAGCTGCCAAGTACAGTTTTCACCTGGTCCCTTCTCAGTCCCTCCTTCTGCCAGGCTCACCACTAGCCTTCAGGGGTCCTGCTGGACTCATGATCACGATGCTGCCGGGCTGCTGCCTTCACCGATACGGAGAGGCCGCTCTGGAAAGTACACACTCAGCTCTTTCTACCTGGGCAAGAATGGTGGCCACAGAGTAGCCATGAGAACCAAGTGGTATCATGGACTGGGATTTTAAATGCAGGAGGTCTGGGCAGTGTTGATGCCCATCAGAATAAGAATAGCCGAGAATGTCACAAGCTAAGTGAAATGCCAGGCAACGCAGCCTGAGATCCAGACACCGCTTGGCATGCTTTGTGCTGCTCATGTCACAGTGTGATGGGAAGTGAGAAATAGCCCCTAACACGCAGGAGCAGCCAGCCAAGGGCCACAGCTCTGCTTCCTCCTAGCGGGCGCCAGGTTCTTCTTATAATGCTCCCTGCTTCTTTAAGTCAATCAATCTTTATCCTGATTTCTGTTCTGGTTCGGATGAATTTCTGATCAGAAATATCATTTGCAGACACAGCAAAGAGCTCCAGTGACTTAGGGAAAGGGAGTCACGCATTTTCATGAAACGTCCTCCTCCTTCCCCCCTCCTCCAACCCTGCAGATGCCTTTCACATTTCTTGCTTTCCATCTCTCTTCTCCCTGATCACTTAGCCCAAATGAGATTGGAGTGCTAAGTGACCACTCCCTTTCTCCACCCAGCTGTGCCACATTTGGGCACTTGTAAAAGGCATCTCATCTCTCAGCCTGTGACTGGTACCAGAGCCCTTTTAAGCAATCCTGTTGCTTAGAAGGACAAAGTGCGTGCATAAAAGATGGCTGAGAACCTGCGTGACTACCAAGCCTCCAAAAGAGACCCTAAGAGACAGCTGTACAAAGTACCTGGTACAGGGTCAGCAAGTAAATAATTCAAACTTTCTTCACATGCTGAATTAACCTTGACTTATTTCATGCTTCCCCACCCCCATCAAGCTGAATTTTGCTTCTCTCTGGCTGGAATTGGCCGGAGTCGTTCAAGTGTGCATTTTAATCCCTCCTGGAAACTTCTTCTGCTCTATTTGGATCACAGAACAAGAGAGCGCTTGGATAAGTATATGCTCATGGCCCTGCTGGCAGGGGTGGCAGGTGCTTGGAGCATCGGCCACAGTCACGTAAAAATGACTACCACATGTCCTTGGCTGATATTGACAGCCAGGGGCTGAAGTGATTTAGGATTTAGAAAATGTCCCTGTGCCTATTTTTCCAGCTTCCTCATTGACATTACCATGAGTGACAACTACCTCCTTCTTCCCACCAAGAAAATAAAACTCCTCATTTGAGATGCAGCTCGTGGGAGGCAGGGCAGGCACTCAGGCACTTCTGTCTGCTTTGCAGTCACCTCGTATCCCACAGCACAAAGTGTGGCGGTTGATATCACATGCTAGGCACAAAGCCATGCCAGGAAACAAGGTTCACAACACAGGCAAACTCGATTTGCACCCAAGTTGTACTCACAGGCCTTCTCCCTGATGAGCTTGCATGGAAAGTAGAAGCCAGTCGGGAGAAACGTGTGCAAGACCAGCTAAAGATAGAGCACGGACCCCTCTTGGATGTGGTGTGGTTTTTTCTCAGTTATGATATAAAATACATAGCATACGTCTTAAAGGCAATGAAGATGATACACACCGAGGCAGAAGGAAATCTGGGTTTTGCCAGAAGAAACTTATTTCCCTCAGGATGGAAAGGCTAATTTCTCTAAGAATGCTGTCAGTACTGTGTACTAGAACTTTCTTCAGTGATGGAAATGTTCTGTATCTGTGTGGTCCAGTATGAGAGCCACCAGCTTCATGTGGCCCTTGAACACTGACTTGTGGCCTCAGTGACTGAGGAACTGCACTTTAAGTTTCATTTATTTTTTTAATTAATTTAAATTTAAATGGCCACACATGGCTAGCAGACAATATCAGACTAGAGGACAAGACAGATCCTATTCACTGCCCCATTTTTTTTTTCTTTTTTGAGCTTGCCTTAAGTATATCTATCTCCAAACGCTTCCTCCAGAAATTCCTTCTTATCAACAAAGAGGAAGGAAGGGAGCAAACTGGATTAAGTTTCCTGCAGGTGCCAGGCCTGCGTAAAGTCCTTTCGTATGTGAGTCACGGTGATGTTTGATTGAAACCCTATGACTCTGCCATAAATGGTATTGTTCTCATTTTATAGCTGGAGAATCTGAAGGTGACAATTTTGGTAATTAGCCCAAAGCCACAGGATGAATAGTTGGTGAAGCTGGAATATGAGTTTTTCCATTACCCATAAGTGACATCATTCCCAATGCTACCCCCATTTCACAGAGAGGGGAAACAAGCCATTCGTTAGAGAGTAAAGTCCAGGGATGCGTGGTAGGCATGGAACTTTGGGTCTTTGGCTATATTCGCTTCTCTCAGATCGAACCACATGTTGGAGGGAAGAGAACCCAGTGAATTTCTACTTTTTATTGTCAATGTGTGGCAGGCAGGTCTGCGGTGACCAGCTCAATCTCTCTTGCTGCTACTGAATTGAGACCTGAGAAGAGGAGGACAAGGTCCATCGCAAAACAAAACAAAACAAAAAACAGTGCCCAGAGGAAGGAATTTGGGGATACTTCCAAAGTGATATGTCTGTGCCCCCTCCCCCCCCAGGAAGCGTCTCCCTGCTGGTGGCTTCCTAGAGGGCCATGCTGATGGTAATTAGAGCCTCCTCCAGGAGATGGGGTTTGTCTCAAATCCCAGTTCTGCAAGTGCAGCTGGTGGTGGGAAGCTGCCGCCTGGCCTTCTCTCCAGAGAGAGTCTCAGCTGCTCCTGTCGCCTAGAATCATCACTCGGTCTACTTTCCCAGGGTAGGGGTGGTGGGAAGGGGTGGGGAGCAGCCAGACACGGTGGAAGGGGTCGATGACCGTCGTGCACAGCGGGCATCCACCCCTGCCCGGGCAGCAGACTTCAGTTACTCCCTGGTCCCTGGCTGGCTGTTCACTTTCTACACCAATGGGCTCTGAGGTGACAAGTTCAATTCCCAGTTCTGTCAAACCTGCATTTTCTTCCCTGACCTACTTTTCCCACTCTGCGGTGCTGGAACAATGCCTCGCTCTGTTCCCTGTTTAGACTCATCTTTTGCCTGCGCTGGTGCAGAAGCCCAGGCTTTTGCCAGCCTTTTTTGCCTTGAATCTCTGACAAGTGTCGATGGGAAAAGGAAAAAGGACAGAGAGAGAGAGAGAGAGAGAGAGAGAGAGAGAGAGAGAGAGAGAGAGAAAGATCACTATAAAACAGAGTCCAGCTCTCCCACTGATGCCCAGACTCCAGAGGGAGTAGAAACCCGTCCACCAGTAAAGAAAACAATCAAAAGGTTGTACTTCTCCATTCAGCACCTCTCCCCTCTCCTGTCCACCTCCCACCCCCTCCCCAATTCTCCAGGCACAGTGAGACCAACTGAGGCTGTTCCAGGAGTACCCCTGCCCCAGGGCATCAAAGAAGCTGCTGTCGCTGCATTTCTAGGTTCCTAATGAGGCACAGCCAGGACAGCTCTCAAGGAACACCCCCTTGAGTAAGCTGTGCCCAGAAACGAACAAGGCCAGGCCTTCACAAAGGCTCCAGTGAGCCTTGTACCGTCTCAGGGTCTGACCCTGCCAAAAGCTTTCTCATGCTCATGGCCACAGATAGAATCAAGAGAGCAGAGTAACCAAGTAGCCAGTGAACTGGCACACACGGAGTTTCACACACGGGCTCTGAAAAGCAAATGGAAGGTCTGCAAAAAAACACAGGACAACCCGCCATGGGAAATGGCAAATGGTACAGAAGAGTTATAAAACCATAGTCAGCAATCTGTGATTGCTTGTTGCATGCCACAGTCGTTCTGAGTGCTTTTGTGTGTATGAAATGTCTGCTTGTCATAAGACCAGTGGAGAGAGCCCTGCTATCCTGCTCACTTTATAGATGCTGAGGCACAGGGCAGAGTGTGGCTAGGGAGTGATCAGGCTGTGGTCTGCACCCAGCTGGGATGACCTGCTTTCGCCATCCTACCCATCTCAGCTCAGATGCTAAGGACATTTGGCCTGTGTCCCCAGCTGCACTCCAGCAGCTCCTCCTCCCACCCCAGCAAAGCCAAGGCATGGCTGCTCCAGCTCCATCCTCCATGTGAACCTGGAGACAACGGTTCCTCTGGACAATGGTTCCTCTGGACACCTACCCTAATTCAGTTACTCCATGTATTTCCTATCCAAGAGGATCTGAGCCAGCATTTCTCAAACAGAGAGGGCCATTCCTGAGCCCACCTGGGCTGGGGTATGTACGCAATCTTTTCTGCTTAGGGAAGTGTAAGGGGAAATCTCCGCAGGGGTTCTGGGAGAAGACTTCCTCTTGGATTAAAGGAGAGGGGACTCACGAGGAACATGTGTCTGGTTGCATCCTCTTTCCTGCTTGGTCTGATGCTATGTGAGGACACAGAGTTTAGAGTTGCAGCATCTACCGAAAAGCCATGGGGAGTTACCTCTGACAAAGGAAGGATAAAAATGTGAAAAGTTAAGTTCTGAAAACGTAATGATGTCATTGAACTGCTACCCCAGTCCTGGAACTGGTAACTTTCAGATATTTTAAAAAATTATCTTTATAATGAATCTACTCATAGTTAGGTTTTCCTGTTGCTTGCAGCTAAAAGCACCCAGCTGATAGTTACCTAAAAGCAGCCTCCAGGAAGGTTATGCGTGACTTCTTACTGTTGGTGTGGGTCACTGTTCATTCCTCCTCACCCAACTGCTTCATCTCCTGCTGGAGATGCTTCAGGAAAGAAGATGGCCATCATCTGCCTCACTTCCTGGCCTTGGCCATCACTCCTTCTGCTGGAAAACTCCTCTTTAGTCTTCCTTTGGCTGCTTCCTTCTCTCAGAACTCAAATGTCATCTCATCAGAGAGAAGTCCCCTGACCACCCAGCCACTCTTGAACTCTTTCCTACACACTGTTTATTTCCTTCATAGAACTTATTGTTTTTAGAAATATTTTAATTGCTTATTCCATGTCTCTCCACATTCAACAATTTGTCTCTTACTGAGAGTATTGCTTATGTCAGAGCAAATGCCCAGGCACTGGGGGCATCAAAGTCACCTGCAGTGCTTGTTTAGGAGTTTCAGTGGATTCTCCAACTCCTCTTCTAACTCCTCCTTCCTCTCCTCCAACTTCTCCCCCTCTTCTTCCAACTCCTCCTTCTCCCCCATCTCATTCTCTGCTCCTCCTCTTCTTCCTTCTTCTTTTCTTCCTTCCTTTCTTCAGTATTCTACTCCTCCTCTTCCTTTGAATTTTCACCAATGCCTTCATGACTCCATTAAACTATTTACAAATTATTAGAGTCACTTCCCAAGTGCAGCAGCTGAAATCCCAGTCTGGCCATCTCCAGTGTGGCTTGGTTCTTAGGTATCATTTTAAGTAAGGGTATTTTGATGGAATGACAACTTGGAGCATTTCTAAGCTTCTTGTGTTCATTCTGCTATAGCATTCTGGTGGTTTTTAGTTTTACAGACATTTTAATCTATGCTTAATTATGTTCATTCCCAAAGGATCTTTAGAGGCAAATGACACAATTTTTTATAAAATCAAATAAATAATACACATGAGGCCTGTTAGGACTTGATGGAAGCCAACAAGAATGACTATAATCAGAGGCCTGAGAAAGATGGGTTTTGAATCATTGCCTTTGCTTCAAGCATTCCCAGACCCTCAAGAAAAATCTCTAAAGCCTAGGAGGCTGAGTCGTTGCCAACCCTGGGGATGGAATCTGCTAAATCTGATTGTTCTCCCGATTGGTTTACCAGGCAGAAGGAATATTGCCTTCCTTCCAAAGGAGGTGATGTGGAGTCTGTCCAGATGTTTTGGGAAAGGAGACAGCAGTTCTTCTGCTACTTAGTCTGTGATAGTGATAAGGAGCAGTGTGGGACTGGGCCTTTGGACTTCCCTTTCTAGCATAATCTTGTACCTTTCAACTGTGAATGAGCATCTGCTGATTGGCTTGTCCAGAACCTACTCATCCTTCCTCTGCTGCACCTCAGATCTGTACTTGTTGAGAACAATTTTAAAGGACTATGAGTCAAGGCTCCTCACCCTTGGCTAGCTAAGAGATTGGGAAGAGGCCCAAACCAGGTCAATCACATTCTCATGGGAATTTTAATCTTGAACAGAATAAGGACAGAAACTAAAACAACTCAAAACACTGGTACTTCTCTAAAGAGATTGTCCACTATTCCATACTACTTAAATTCTCTGGCTCCAGTCTTTCTGATACTTGGTTTTCAGCTTTGGCTTTTAATAAATGACTACTACATCTCCTTTAATTAATTCCTCTTTTCCTCTTGTCAATTGACAGATTCATATCCATGCCTTATAGTAAAAGACCATAAATTATAGACTTTTTAAAGAATGAAGACCAGAGCTTGACACCTGCTCCCACCACTGAGGCCTCAGAATGTTTATGTTACGGGTCCCTGATGAGCTCTCTCATTACTGTGAAAAATGTCCAAATAATTGCCTACCCCAACCCCCCAAAAATCTAGATCACTTCTCTCTCTGGTCTGCCGTATAATTCTCAAATAGACAATGCAAATGGCAGTTGCAGAGGCTAAGGGGAAAGGAGTATTTTTTTTAACGTATCTATTTTAAAAGCCATGAATGAAATAAAGGCAACTGTGTTCATAGCACCTGACTCACATGATTACTGTGGGTCAGCCATCAATATGTAGATAGAAAGAAAATAATTGGCATAAGCTCCTTGAAATTTCTGCCTACAGCCTCCCCAAGGAGGCCTTGGGGAGATTCAGATAGCATTTGAACAGCCAGGGTTTAGTAATGAGAACTGACATTCTGGTGTGTAGTACAAACGACACTTCCCTCCTGGAATCATGAAAAGTACTTTAATCAGCCAAAAGTTGCTACTATGAAAGAGGGGGAAAGAAAAAGAACCCCTAATTTATTGTTTCTCTACTGCTGCTAGGCCCTGCTCCTACCAAATGTACAACCCCTTTGGCACAATCTCTGCCTCCCTCATTAATGCCATTTGCTCATTGCTATGCCAGAAACCCAGCTGATTTGCAGGAAACCCTGAACTGAAGGTTGCCTGGGTTTCTAGTCACTTCTGCACGCTATTCACACTCCATGTGTTAGGAGCTCCCTCCCCGCCTCCAATCACTCAGAGATTCTGGAAAGTGGGAAATGGGCTTTGAACCATCCCTGGCTCCTCCCTGACCAGTCAAACCCCAGGGCACTCACAGAATATTTATTAGTTGTAAACTCAAAACAACTATCAGAAAGAAAGATAAAAGGTTAAAGCCACAAGTGAACAGCCTGTGATATTGGAAAAGGTAAGCTGAGAAAATACTCAGACTCCTCTAGCAGAAACTAAAGATAAAACAAAGCATGTTTTGTGCCCAAGGCAGAAAATTAAAAATTGAGCAGGTTCCATCTTGAGAGGTGTACTGTAGGGTTAGGTCTTCTGCTCCATGCACCCATGTCATTTTCTCTCTTCCCATATTACCTCCTGCCATGCTGTGCTTTCCCTTGTCTTCTTGCTTCTAGCTGAAGCAAATACCCTACTACTAATAATTGTGGCTACCATTGTCATCAACAGACAATATTTTTAAGGCAATCATCATAGAAAGCCTTGGTGAGGCATCAGACACCGAGGACATGGGATAAACATGCAAACCCCTTTGTACAAATAACCAAACACACTCTTTAACACATTTTCAGAATCTAAAAGCTGAATACTACCAAGAGCACATCCCCTCCTGAAGGTATCCTGCATTCACTTACTGGTCCATGGGAAGTATATAGACCTGGTCCCCTTGTTCTGACTTAGGACATCTCTGAAAATCCATCCTGACTCCAGAGGGCTGTTTGGTTCCTCCCTCTTTTCTTTCTTTCTTTCTGGTGTTTGGGGTTCCTATATTCTCATAGGAGTTAGGAGGAGGCAGTGCCACTTTAATGACACCAGAGTAGCCATGGAATTCTGTAAGGTGATGAATAAGAATAAAAGGCCAGGAAGAGAGAAGAGCTCTTTTGAAAAAGGATGGTATGTGAAAGTGTTAAAATGTGATAGACCAATAAATGTGAGTTTCTAAACACTAGCAGAAAAAATTCTTCAAGTGGTAACCTAGTGCTATGGCCCAAATGTTTGTGTCTCTCCAAAGTTCATATGCTAAAATCTAATTCCTAATGCTATACTAATAAGAGGTGGAAACTTTAAGTGATGTCTCAAGAATGAGGCTAGTGCCCTTATAAAAGAGGCCCAAAAGAGGCTTACCTCTTCCACCATCTGAGAACACAGCAAGCAGGTGCCATCTATTAGGTAGAAAATGAGTCTTCACCAGACACCAAATTTGCTGGCACCTTGGTCTTGGATTTCCCAGACTTCAGAACTATTAACAGTATTCTCCTGTTGTTTATAAATTAACTAGTCTAAGGTGATTTTTTATAGCAGCTGTAACAGACCAAAATATCTAGCATCCTTTCCCTTTATAAAACCAAGCTAATGAAGGAGTACTGTAGGCCATCCCTGTCAAGAGTGGTATAGAAACAACACAGGGAATTTATGATAAAAGGCCAAGGAAATGGGCAAGAAAAAATGAGCCGAGAATACAAGGACACTACAGAGAGAACTGTTAAACAAACATCATGCCCCTGGCTTATCTCCTTTGCACACTGGGCTCCCAGAGGCTTCCAACAGAGCTCAGCATGGTGAAGATTGACAGAGAGTTTGGCTTGTCACATATCTAGCTTGGCAGAGAAAAGTTGAGGGAGAGCTCCAAAACATGTACTCAGTCCATTTCTAATAGCCAGTCTGGATGCTAATTTTCACAGCTACTGTCTACAGATGTGGCAATCACATTTTCTGTTGATGCCTGAACTGCACTAGGTGATGCAAAGATGGAATACACAGTTGCCAATGATGACTAGGTAGAGATGTTTTAGTGGGAGAAGGAGTTCAACTGAGATCAGAGTGTGAACTGTACAAGGAAACTTTTCAAACAGGGGACAGGTGATGTCATGAGGGTGTGACATGCCCAGGACAAGATGTTAGGGAGTGGCGAAAAACATGGACCTTTGCTAGTCTCTAGTTAGCAAAAGAAAATTTCCAACTCTTTTCTGGATAAACTATTATGTTTGTGGCTGAACCTGATGCCCAACCTACCAGTTTGCAGCCCCACCTCTCAAAGGCAAAGGCCTTTCTGGATAATCTTAAGCACACATCTGCTGCTCACACTCAGAGTGAATTGGTAGTCTCATGTTTCTGCTTTATTCCATGGCGAAGAATAGCCCCACTTGCCCTGCTCTCTGGTCTTCACTCTTACCACCCCTACTGCCATTTCTAAATGAGGAGAGAAATCCAGTGCAACTTCTAAAATGGAAAGCAAAGGAATAGATGAAAGATAGAGAGATTAATAACAATAGCAGAAAACTAAAGGCGAGTGAATACTATAACTCTATGAGTATTCAGATATAACATCCCATTTACTTCTATAGAATCAGACTTCCGTATCTAAAGATAGCTTTCTCCTTCTTAAAGAATATGAGATCATGAATATCTATTGAATATCTGTATTGTGCTAATGGAATGCCATGCAATTTACCCAGAGGGGCCCAGAACAAAGGGGCTGAGACTCAAATCTACTTTTTTTCTTTTAGACCTTGAAGACTCTGCTTCCCAGGCCCCTTTGTTTGTGGTTGCTTAACTAATTTTTATTCTTGAACCAGTACATCTGTGAAGACAGGAATGTAGGAACCAAAGAAATTATCCATGTGTTAAATGTTTTCAACCAGAAGTAACACAGACTAAAACTAAAAGCAAAAATCTCAAGTTAAAAATGTTAAAAGCTTAAATTGAAGATGTGGATGAGAAACTTAATTCCGTTTCCAAAGCTCCTGAGGAAGGCTCTGCTTAATCAATGCCAGACACTGTTCTGTTCTCTGGGGATGAGATCCGAGCAGGGTATCCAAGCACCAAGTACATGGAAGTAGGAAGAAGGAACAAATTCAAAGTTAAAGCCAAACAGAACCATTTCCAATGGGTCACCCAAACTTCACATTAGAAATAAAATGGGTGAGTTTTTGAAGTGGAAAGATCTAGAATGTGTCTTATAAGTCACTTACAGTTAAGAGAACTGAAGTGAAGAGCATTTCCAGATCCTGTCTTAGTTCTGGCTGATAACAAATTGTCATAGCCTGGGTGGATTAAACAAAAACATGTATTTCTCATAGTTCTAGAAGCTGAGAAGTCCAAAATCCGGTGTCCGTTGTCAGATCTGCTGTCTGGTAAGGCTCTTCCTCTTGGTTTACAGACAACTGTTTTCTCTTTGGTATCCTCAAAAAACAGAGCAGAAAGAGGTAGCAAGCTTTCTAGTGTCTCTTCTTCCAGGAACACTAATCCAGTTCATGAGGGCCCCACATTCATGACCTAATTACCCCCAAAGACCCCACCCCCTTGTAGCACCATTTTGGGGATGAGGCTCTCAACATGTGGACTGAAAGGAGCACAGCATGCAGACTGGAAAGGACTAAGTTTATGTGCTAATTATTACTTCAGAACCTGAAAGTGATGAGCTATGTCACAACTTCCATTTTGGACTGCATCTCCAATTTGTTAAATAAATTTTTCTCATTTCTGAGATTATTTGTGTTTCAGCACTACCCCTCCCAATACTACCTATCTCCACCATTTAAAAACACTCCTAAAACTCCTAAACTTCACAATCACTTATTTCATAAATACATGTTAAACATTGAAAGCACACCAAGCCCTGTTCTAGATGCTGATGATACAGCAGAGAATGGCAGATACGCAATGAGCTTATGTTCTGAAGAGAGGTAGAAACATTATTTAGCCAAGAATATAAAATGTTCTGATCTGTTGTTGAGGCTAATTTTCCCAAGTCATAAGACTTAAGTCATCTTATTCCTTTACATTGGAATTCTACCATAATGAGAACCTAGGCTCTCCAGGAAACCAGATCCAAAGACTGATGGTATTAGAATGCTAATAGTATACTATTAGGATACTATAGGTATACTATTAATAGTATTATTATCACAGGATTAAAAATAATATGCTAAGGCATTTTGGTGGAGACAGAGAAGAACTACTAAACTCTAGTTCTTCCTCTCTCCTCTCTTATGCCACTCCTTCCTAAATTGTCTCTCTCCTTCCAGGCCACAGAATCTTCCTCTCTTTCAGACTTATTGAGCTGTTGAGCACTTATGTGTTGCTAATTATCTCATGTGTGTAACTCTTGTATCTTCAACTGGTGAATGAGCCGTTTTGAGGACAAGCACCATGGCTAATCATCCAGAAAGCCAAGGGAAGGAACGGGCACACAGTAGGTTCTAATTAAATGGCTGAATGATTAATTGATTACTCAGCTAGTTGAGAGGACACTGCTCAGCTGCAGAGCTAGAAACAGAGATAATGAGCTCCAGCTCATCATTTGACCCACGGCCACGCAGTCATGCCTATGTCCCCTGACGTCCTGGAGATGCCTCCATCCTATTTCCCCTAAGCAACTACATCCTCACCTACAGTAGGTGTTGTGAGAAGAACTGAGGGGGATACGAAGCTGATGTGTGAAGTTGCAGTGAACAGCAGAAAGGATAGGATATAAAGCAATTCCCTCTGTGGAAAGGAGAATGGGAGATTTGAGAAAACTAAAAAATTTGTTTGTTATCACCTTTACTTCAATAAGAAAATGCCCAGATTATCATATGTATCCACTAATAAGGAGGAAAAATATACTGTGTATGCAGTTTACAATAAAAAGAACCAATTTCCATAGGAAATTCCTAATTTCCAAACCAGTTAGAGTTTTGTTAGTTGATATTTTAATACCAATGCTATGAAAGAATTACAGTCATTGGGTCTTTTTATGTTTTATAAATAATCCTCTAAGCACAGGAGGGGGTTTAATCATTTTTTACAACACCTGTCTGGGTGTGCAATGCCTGGTTTGGTCCATCACACCAACCCATCCTCATGGCAGATACTATCTGGCCCAGACAGGTTAATAGTAAACAATTGCAGGTGGTTATGAAAGTCACCCTCACACACCAGCTATTGATCTCAACATGCTTGGATTCTGATCTGATCTTGGCACCACTTCTAGACTGTAGGATCTGCAGATCTCTCCAGCCATCCTCTTCAGACTCCTGTTTGAAGGAGATCTCCCCAGTATCCATCCTCAGCTCACTTTTCCTCTGGATTCCCACGACCTGTGCTGCCTCCTGTGGGCACACAGCCATAGTTCTTGCCCCACAACACAAGGCCACATGGCTGGTGTCCTGACTGAGCCAACTGTGGCAGTCTCGTGAACGCAGGGACTCAGGCACTGAGAGACCGCTTACAAACCAGCAAACAGTAATGACTGCACTTATCAAGGTCTTAATTGGACTGGAATGATGTGTGAGCATGGCTGAAAGATGAAGCCAGCCAAAACCCCTGGCTTTGTCCATTACTTCTGAAATTGTTCCAATTTACTGGGGGCCCTCGGGGGCCTCAAGGGGAATATGGGATTCAAAATATGCATCCAGATGTGGATGCATCTGGTAGAATGGGAGGGAAGGGAGAAGAGGAGGCTCTGTGGGCCAGTTTGCCAAGAGGGGAGGAAGGTCATGTGATACAGACTGGGAACCTGGGGTAAGAACCAGACTCCACAGCAAGCCCAGAAGAACTGGGAGGGAAGCCCTGGTTCTGACTGGAGCTGGAGACACATGCTCAAAGACTTCCTTCCCAGTGGCCTCACGTGTGTGTGCCAGTGACAGGAAAGATAGAAAGAGCAAAACAAAAGCACTATTGTATTAAACCCTAGGAGGCTGTTAGGCCCAGGCAACCCTGCTGTGAGGTCCCCCCTAACTGAACATGGTGCAGAGGAAGGACATTCTCCTCCTTTTCCAAAGCCTACCACGTGGTCAAGAATGTGCAGCTCGAGGAAGTACTGGGGCAGACACAAGGCCGGGCCATCAAGGCCAGCAGCAGAGCAGCAGCTTGGCCCAGAAGCCTGGAAGATGCATGGGTGCATGTATGCACCCCATGGGGACTCTTAGGAATTTCTATAGTTTGGGTATGGAATGTGTCACAAAGGCCAATGTGTTAAAGGTTAGTCACCACCCTGTGGTGCTCCTGGGAGATGGTAGAACCTTTGGAAGGGGAAACTAGTAGAAGGAGATTGGGCCATTGGGAGGACGCCCTTGAAGAGATATTGGGACACTGATCTCCTTTCTCTCTGCGTTTCCCAGCTGGCATAATGTGAAGAGTTTCCTCCTACATGTGATTCTGCCACAAGGTACTTCCTCCCATAGGCCCAAAAGCAATAAGCCCAAGTGACCATGGACCAAACCCAAGTCTATCTTTCTTCATCTTAAGTTATTTATGTCAGCTATTTTGTCACATTGATGGAAAACTGACTAACACCGAAATGTACTTTGGTCAGAAGATGCAGGGTTAAGGAGGGGAAACTTGGCAAACTTTTAAGGAACTGGTGGAGATGAAATGGGGACTTATTCTTGCTCACCTGCTGGGGAAGTTTGGGGATCATTGAGTTACACCAGTGTCCCAAATATTCTAGTCCCGTGTGTGTGTGTGTGTGTGTGTGTGTGTGTGTGTGTGTGTGTGTAGTACTAGGGATTGAACCCAAGGGTATTCTACCTCTGAGCCACATCCCCAACACTATTTTATTTTGTACAGGGTCTCACTAAGTTGCTGAGGGCTTTTCTAAGTTGGCCTCAAACCTGTGATCTTCCTGTCTCAGTCTCTCAAGTGCTGGGATTACAGTCATGCTCTACCACATCCATCTCTAGTCCCTCTTTAAGGATGCATGAGATACCTGGAGGACAGTCCTGTTTCCCTGTCTCTGTCATAGCCACCAGAGGTCAGTAACCTGGGCACTATTATAACTTGAGCTTGTGTTGTTACAGAGAAGTACACTCTTCTCCACAGAACACAGAAAGCAGTTTCTCACCACCATATTCACACTGGTCCCTTCACCCCATTGTGAAGGCCACCTTTACTGTCAACAGCTTCCCCTTACCCTAGCAAAGAGGACAGGAAGCCTTCACCATATACACATATCCAACCAGAGCCTGTCCTCTGAGGTACTTGAATATTGTGTTTATTGTACTCAATGCACCTCCAGCCCAGGAGGACAGCAGCGAACCTTCCCATAATAATATCCTCATATTCCTATCATCCCAGACATGCCTGCACTTTCCTCCCTTGCCCTCCAAGCCTACAATCTGTTTCCTTCTGTGGTAAAGTTGGGCAAGTCCCGATGTTAGGGTGGAGAGCCATGAATCATGACTGAGAGGCACTGGGAACACCAAGTCTCCTAGGCTTCATTTAGGTACACTAAATGACCTAGTGGGATCCAGCTCTGACACAAGTGGTCTTTGTGCATAACTGATGCCTCAGGAACATGTCTGTAGAAAGACAGAAACATTTCAAATGCAGAGGAGTGATATTCTCTCTCTCTCTCTCTCTCTCTCTCTCTCTCTCTCTCTCTCTCTCTCCCCTCTTTTTCTATACTGGATTGCAAGATAGGGCTGGTCAACTCCACAAGGAAGCAGGCATAGGCAGAGACCTGAGCACTACTGCTGAGTCATTTAAATCTGTTTTAGATCCAGTTTTCTCAGAGTATAGAAAGGAACATAGCTCCCCGTGGAGATATCATGTAGCTATGGCCCAGAAGTATTTTTTAACAGATGAAATTTAGAAAGAATTTGAATATTTCATGCCAGGGAGCTAGGTTGTTGTGTGGCATGGTTGGAGAAAGGAAACATTCATGTCGAGTGATTGCAAAGAACACTTCACTGATCTAAATCTTTGTCAAGGCGAATCACTACCTCCACTCTCATTGCCTGAAATCAGTATGTCAAACTCCCTCACAATTTCCTGCATCTAAGTGTGAAGAAAGAACTTAAGACTGGACAGGCAATAGGGAAGAGAAAGAGAGAGAATTGCACAGGGAGCCAGGACTCCAGAATCTTGTGCACACTGAGTAGGACCTGGAAGTCGTTTAATCCCCATAAGGTTAGCTTTCAAATTCCATGAATCTGTGGAAAGCTTCCGATAATCCACATGTCATGAATAAGTGCTAATATTTAGCACAGCTCTTCCGTTTTTGTTTTTGTTTTTTTTTAAGTAAGAACTTCCCTGTTGGAACAAAAGCATTCTCTTCTTGCTTTAGCCTTGAATTTCTCAGGATGGGGATGCTCAGCTATGCATGGAGATCCAGAGCAAGGTTGGGCATGTTGTTTTCTTCACTTTTTAAGGAGTTCCCTGAAGATGAATGTGTCAAGGTCTTTTTGTTCTGAGTCATTTGACTTCTGTTCAAAAGAGAGAGAGAGAAAGCACTTTGATTTGGCCTTGGCTTTTGCCAAATGCCTGTAGTGATGAGCTATCTGGTGCTAAAAGCAGCCCTGGTGTTTGCTCCTTTCTTTGGGGGCTCCTTGGGGCACCACCGCATCAGCCCCGCCCTGCACACACACGTATGTGGAATTATGTGCTGGCTTCACATGGTGTAGGAGAATCAGGAGGCCTGGACATTCTGTGGCTCTTGCCAACCACAGAGGAGCCTGCATGGCTCTGGGACGCAGTGTTCCCAGGCGCCAGTTCCCTCTACCCCCCAGTCACAGCAGCCGTGAGACAGAGAACATGCTGGAGCTTGTGGCTGGACCTATTCCTGTGGGCTGATGGGAAAACATTTTGGGGTTTCACACACATTCTTTGTTCCTTCGTCTGGAAAGGAGCACATAGCAGTGAAAGGTGGCCATGTTTGCTTCACCCTTGATGTGGTAGATAGAATGCAAACATGCTCCATCCCTTTATCCCTCCCTGTGGCCACACCCTGGCCATGTGACTTTGTATTTCTTCCAAGGATTAAGTGAAATCTGTTTCCCCACCCCTTAAATTTGGGCTAACCTTGTGGCTCACTTGGGCCAACAGAATATGATATGTGACCATGTGACAGTTCTAAGCCTCCATCTCAACAAGTGTTGACCACATCTACTCTTTCTCTCTGAACCCCACCGTTACCATGTAAACAAGTATGCATGGATGGACATTAGAGACACATGGCCCAGCCCCTTCTCACCCTAGCTGATAGCCAAACAACTGTCTGACATATGAATAAAGCCTTCCTCTACCACACAGCTTTTGCCCACCTGCCAACTGACCACAGATGTATGAGTGAACCAAACCAAGATCAACCACACCTAGCCCAGGCCAGCAGAACTTCCCCACTGACTCATAGACTTGAGAACAGTAACTTGAGTCCTTAAACTTTGGGGTCATTTGTTACATAGCCACAGCCAACTGATACGCTTACTCTTTTAAGGGAGATGGCACATGCATGACAGGTTGGGATAAAATTAACCTTTAGGCATTCACATAGTCATTTATCCCATTCCTACCATGGACCCTCTTCCAGGCTCTGTGGATAAAGTGTCCCTGCTCTCCTAGAGGTAGCATTCTAATGGGTGCAAACAAACAAAAATAAACAACTCTATAAATATCACAAATGCCAGCTAGTTGTACGCAATATACAGTCCATTTAAAAGGATATATGATGAAGAGTAACCTTGTGGTTACTGTAGAGTTGGTGGCCAGGGAAGCCTCAGTGTAGAAAGTTTTAGACTGACATCTGAATGTTAGTGTAGAGTAAGCCCCAATCTTTCATGACATAAAGACTGGGGAATAGAGGTGCAAAGGCCACAAGGCTGGAATGTGGTGTGTCCGAGGAACAGAAGACTGTGCCTAGAGCAGAGAGTGGAAGGGTGACGGAGGCAAAGGGCAAAGGGTGCCAGGCTTTTAATCCAGGGTAAAAAAAAAATTAGATTTTATGTTAAATGCACTAAGCAAGCTATCTTCATTTTCAAAACAGGAAAGTAACTAATCTGATTAACCTTTAGATGGTTTCCTCTGGCTAGTGGGCAAAGAGTGGGTTATTAAGGTGGAAAAGTGGAGGAGCTAAATTGGTTAGTGCATTAGTCAGCTTTGCATCACGGTGACCAAGATACCTGGCAAGAATGCTTTTTTACTTTGGCTCATGAGTTCAGAGGTCTTGGTCCACGGTCAACCACCTCCATGCTAGAAGTGAGATAGAACATCATGGTGGATGGATGTGGTGAAAGAAATCTGCTCAGCTTATGGCAGCTGGGAAGCAGAGGAGAGACAGGAAAGGGCCAGGAACAAATATGGCCCTAGGCAACTCCCCCACGACCTACTTCCTCTAGCCTTGCCCCACCTGCCTATAATTTTCACCAGCATTCAAACCAGGGTCCATGAAATGGTTAATCCACTGATGTGATCAGGGCCCTCATGACCCAATCACTTCACCTCTGATCATTGCTGCGCTGCCTAACACAGGAGCTTTTGGCTCCCGGACATCCTGGATCCAAAATGTAAGAATTAAGAAGCTCCTATAATAATCCAGACTGGGCCAGGGTTATAGCCAGGGAGATTAAAAGAATTGATTTTGGGGGGAGGAAGTGATAGGACTTGAGATGTATTGGATGTAGAAGTTGAGAGAGAAAGAAGAATCAGGGTAGTGTCTAGATTTTTGTTTAGTAACTGGATAAATGGAAGAGGCAGGGGGCTGGACATTCAGCTCTGAGATGCCTGCTAGGACAGGAAAGGTCCAGTGTGTCGAAATTCCATGGGCCTTGTGTCCATCAGCATTCTTGCAGCCATAATCTAAAGATCTGACCACATAACTTAGAGGAAAGAAGACTTATTTTCTTATGGTTTCCAGCTCGGTCTGTGTGAAGCTGGGGACCATGAATCTCAAAGCATGGCAGAGGAAAAGCACGTGGGCTGAGCTCACATCATGGAGGCTGGAAGCAAAAGAGTGAAAGGAGGGGGGGGAGGGAAGAGACCCTTTATGTAATCTCCAAGGCTGTACCCCACCAGAGACCGACCTCCAGCCATACCCCACCAACCTACTATCCAGCAAATCCATTACAGTGGATTTATCCACTTCTGGGATTACAAGCCTCATGACTCAGTTACGTCAACTTCAAACATTAGATGAGCTCTATAGGGGACATTTTATATCTAACTATCATAAGCCTGATGTTCTGGGAAGGGGTAAGGTCACTGGCATGAAGGTGACATAAGCTTTGGACTAGAAAAGGTCACCTAGGATGACCAACAGAGACAGGATGCCAGAACAGAGACCTGGGGACACTCCAACATTTAGGTGTTGACCACTTGAGAAGGAGCTAGTAACAGAGACTGAGAAGGAAGCTCCAATGAAGTGAGGGGCAAGTGAGGAGATATATGTATGGCATCCCAGAAATTAAGAGGGCAAAATGAGCAAGAAGGAGGTCGGGATCAAATGTGCTGAATATTCTTCACAGATGTGGGGGACAAGAGCCTTCTTGTGGCTGTTGTATTTGGCAACCATTCAAACGCCTTTTGCACTCCTTAGGGTAATAACTAATCACAAACATAAAATGGGTTTGAAAATGCTTTTTGTGACTCTCTGCCCCTGCAGAAACAGGCTTCTACTCTACATAGCTGTGACTACTTACTTCCAAATCCTCACTCCAATTCTTCTTAATTCATGTTCTTTTAGGAACAGTGACTCTCAAAACTCCATGACTCTCCCACAGGCCCAGGAATATATCGACCCATCAGACATCTGAATTCTATGGAAACTGGAAGCTCCCTGAGGGCAAAGATGGCACCTGTCTTGTTTGTGTTGAATCTTAACACAAAGAAATTCTCACAAGCATTGCCACGTAAAGGAATGTTACATCTAATTCGGACTTCCACCATCAGTGCTACATGTGACTTCCCCTTGTCACCAGGCTGTCACCACCTTTATCCCTCAAGGGACAGACATGAAGCATTTTGCAATATTCCCCAACCTGAAGTTTCTCTGGGCCAGGGTTCGGGTGTTGCTCTTCAGTCTTTCCAGGGTAGGATGCTCTGCTGAGCCCAGGCCACCTGTGCTGCTGCTGATCTTCCGGATGCAGACTTCTCACCTGTTGCCCTTTGAGACCTTGCCTGTGCCATCTCTACAGTGGGGACCAATCACACCTTTATCTGTGTTTAAGGATCTCATCTCCCAGGATGTCACCTTTAAGACTTTTGTGTTTATGGTGGAATTTTCCAGCTGCTTTGTATTCAAGACACACATCTGCAAGGTCTGTATGGCTGGATGATAGGATGTGTTTGTGTCAGCTTGACCCAGAGTATTGTCTGTCTAAAAGTGAAGGTTGTAACACTTGGCACTGATACCTGGGAATGTGCACATGACTTTCTGACCCTTCAAAGGCCATTTCTTTTAGCCTGAAACTCTGTCCCTGATGCTTATGTGTAGATCCATATCAAGGTTTTCACTTCCAATAGTTCATTTAAACCCTCTCTCAAAGCAAGGCATTCAGTAACATTCCAATGGGCCTCAAGCAACTCACCTGCTAATCTGGGTACAATCCTGCTTTCTGAGACACAGTCAGGTGCTAGGAAGCAGAGCAGTGAAAATCTAACCTTATTTGACTCAAGCAAAAGGTCACCCTTTCATCATTAGGTTTTGTGTTTTCAACATTTAGAGGCTTTGGTAATTATTCTGAGCTTAACTCTGTAAGTATTCTGCTACCACCTTCTGCTGTAAGGAACTCATATTTGCTTGACCCGTGAAAGGAAATTATCACAGAAGCAAAATCAGATTTTCACTGAAGTCAAGACATATATTAAATCTGATGCTTCACAGCTGAACACAAACCCCTGCGCCTCTCACAGTCTTTTCCTGGCTGTGTGCAGACAGACACTTAATAAATGCTTTTGATGAAGGTCTTTCTGTCTTAAAAGGAAATTAGATTGTTCTGACAGTATCTCCTCATCTCTAAACTACTGGTTATTATCCAGAAGCCTGTGATCCTCTAGGTGTTTGCAAATTGATCGCTTAATGTTTGGCATTCCTCTGTGTCCACGTTTCGAGGGTGAGCAGCCACCTGTATAATTCCCAGTGTAGGTGATGTGTCTGTCCTTTGCTGGTCTTTCGACATTTCATACACACACACACACACACACGCACACACACACAACACACTTTTAATTTTATAATAATTCATATACTCATAATTTCAGAGCAACCAGGCATGGTGGCAGATGCCTGTAATCTCAGTACTTGGGAGGCTAAGACAGGAAGATTGCAGGTTCGAGGACATCCTCAGCAAGTAGTGATAGTCTCATCAATCTAGTGAGATCCTGTTTCCAAATAAGAAATAAAATCGGACTGGGGGTATAGCTCGAAGGTAGAATGCCTCTGAGTTCAATCCCCAGTACCAAACACACACAAAAATAGTTCAGAACAATTCATTCACACATATAATTTTTACACTCTGCAGTGGGAACCATCACACCCTTATCTGTGTTTGAGGATCTCATCTCCCAGGATGTCACCTTTAGGACATTTTCATATATTATACAATTTCCTGAGCTCTTCGTTCATTTACTTCTGTATTTGTTGGTATCAAACATGTATGGAAGAGCATTGGGCAATCCCTGGGGACACACTGGCTTTTGAGACAGCCCAGATTAATGTCCTTGTGAAGCTTAACATCTAGTGATTGTAGTTTCAGATTGTAGTTAGGATTGTGGATAAAATAAACAGGTACTATGATGGAGAAAAAATGGGAAGGGCTCACAGTAGGAAACTGTTCAACTGAGACCTAAAAGTAAAAGAGGGAGAAGTGGAGGTAGAAGGAAGTGACAAGTGCAAAGGCTCAGGGGCAAGAAACAGCTTAGCTTGTTCCTGAATGTAATGGAGAGCAAAGGGAAGTGTGCTTTGGGAAGAAGGTGAAGTGAGTGTGAGAGGTGGCCATATTGTCAGGTGCCTTTCGAGTGGAATGAACCTACATCCCAGTTTGCAAGAGCAGTCCTGGTATAGAACTTTGACCCCATGCAGTCATCGATTGGATAGGGCCCCTTTCGCTCTCAAAATGGCCTGGTTTGCATTATACATGCTCACCCTTCTCAAAGGGCATGCCAAAGAATTGGGATTTTATAATACATGAAATGGGAAATCATTGGGGGTATTAAGCAAGGATATGACACGTTAGACCTATGTTCTCAAGTTGCACAACCTGTCATCTGAAGGATGCCAGATGTGGAAGTGGAGAGAACAATAGGAAGGCTATTGCAGTGGCTTAGGGAAAAGTTGATGGTCTACAGAGCATCACATTAAAAAACACATTGTGCTGCTGAGCCTGGGGGTGCATGCCTATAATCCCAGTACTTGGGAGGCTGAGACAGGAGGATCACAGGTTCAAGGGCAGCCTCAACAATTTAGAAAGGCCCTCAGCAACTTAGTGAGACCCTCTTTCAAAAGAAGAAAGAAATGAAGGAAGGAAGGGAGGGAAAGAGAGAAGGAGGGAAAGGAAAGGAAAGAAAAGAGGGGATGGAGGGAGGAAGGAAGGTCTGGGGGTATAATTCAGAGTCAGAATGCCCCAGGTTCAACCCCCAGTACATCACACACACACACACACACACACACACACACACACACACACACACACACACACTATGTTAAGCAACATTCTATCATATTCTTTTCCCTTGAAGCTCCCAGTGCTAGTGCCAATGGACTAAACACTGATATATGCTGCCCGGAGCCCCCTGTCCCCCCTTTCAGGGCACAGCCACCCCTTCCCCAGCTGCCAGAAGTGCTAGCTGTCCATGGCTCACAGCTAAGTCTTTCCCCAGCGATGGCTGAAGGAAGCCGCCTTGCTCCAGGATGTGACCCTCCCTGGGGACAGCATGCATTCTCTTTGTTGGTCAATGTAGAGGTAGGAGAAGAGAGAGCTGGGAGAGCCTGAATTCAGAGGGCTCTCCCAGCTCTGCAGCTCCTGGTAGGATGCTAAGGCCTCTGTTGCTTCTGAATTGCAGGTCAACTTGCCCTCCTCATCTGGCTGCCCTAACTCCCCTACGACGTTATCCCTCACAGCATGCCCTCCCCTAGCTCATCAGCATAGAGGCATCCATTGCAGAGCCTGGTGCCTGGGGGACCTGGCCTACAATTCCAGTGGTGGTACAACTTTCCATTATAGTTCATCATTGGTGTTATCTGTCCTGGCATCTCCACATCTAATCAAGAGGAAGAGCTTCCCCTGGTGCTTCTCTACTGGATACATAAAAGATTATTTCCTATTGTCTTTTGTGTCCTTTGTAAATTTAGTCAACCTGTTTGTTTTGACCTGGATAATTTTACCTGTAAGTGGTTGTGATGGTTCCTGATGTTGGCTGTTTGTAAACTGGCACCCTTCCTTCTTTTTATCACACTCCAAGCAGTTATTCAGATCTTGTAAAACAACGGCTCTTCTTTAAACACCTTGATTTTCTACTGCCTAAATTTAGTTTCTCCTTTTGGTGCTTGAATTATTTCCTTAGGGAATGTAAAGATCCCATAAATTCCTTTTTATATCTTTTTTTCATGAGATTATTCCTAGTATTTCTATAGAGTAATTTGAAAGTTATTGAAACAAAACACAAAAGGATCTATTTGTTATAGCTCGTTATCATCAGAAATGCAATATATCATGGATTAAATCATGCTCTCCCCAAACATGACTACAACCAACAAAAGCGTGATGCAGGACCATTAGCACATAATAGGAAAAGAGTTGGTGACCTTTCCAAAGCTAGTCTTCACTCCCTCATAAGCCTAAGGGGAACAAGTGCATGGAGGCGAGGAAGGGAAGTAGGAAGGGTGGGGGATCCTCACATACTTTGAGCACTGGGGCTTGCCCACACATTTGCTGAAGTCTCTTGACTGGTTTCCAGCCATCTAGCCACATGAAGCCTCCCCATCCACCTTTGCTCATAGGAGAGGACACAAGGGAGGAGAGAAAGAGTGTCTACGTAGACTTGCATACTTTAGCCTCTCCACTCATTCATTCAACAAATATTTCTGAGTACTTAGCACACTACTGACCCCAGGTAGCACTGAGCTAAGCACTGAGCATCCCAGAACACAACTGATGTCCCCTACTACAGCCTGGATCTTGAATGTCCCCAAGGGTTCATGCGTCAAGGTCTTGGTGCTCAGGGTGATGCCATTTAGGAGGCAGTGGAATATTTAAGAGGTGAAGTCTGGTGGGAGGTTTTTAGGTTGCTGGGGCAGTTCCTTGAAGAGGATTGTCAGGCCCTAGACCACTCCTCACTTGTTTTTGCTCTTCACCATGAGATGAACAGCTTTGTCCTGACATGTGCTCGTTGCCACAGGCCCAAAAGCAATTACAATGAACTGTCATGGACTAGAACCTCCACACTGTAAGCCAAAGTGAACCTTTTCTATGTATGAGCTGCTTATCTCAGATATGTGTTATAGCAACAGAAAGTTAACACATCCCCTCTGCCCTAACTTGCAACATGACTCGTCCTAAATCCCACAACAGTATAATAAAAATATTCCACTGTTTTATTTTTCCTTTTGATAACCTTCTTTCTTTCCTTTCATCAGAATGTCTTCTATTTCAGATCATCCACCCTGAGCATGCCTTCTACTATGGAAATTTTCAGTCTCCAATTAATTTTTCGAACTACAGGAAGAGTAAGTCAAAAAGAGTATATTTTCCCAGTTGATCAAGAGCTGAATATTGTTCTAAAGACTTTTCGATGACTTGCTTACACTCTTAGTACAAAAATCCAATTATTATATGTTTATTACCTCCAGCTTATATTATAAGAGGATGTTTAGAAACCAGTTAGAACTTTGGGTCTACAATTTATGTGCTGCTGGATTGGTTTCCGTATTTAGTCTCTCTGGAGCCTCAATTTCTGTAAAATTGAGATAATTCATACCTTAAAGAATTTCATGAGGATCAAAAGAAATCCTGGTTGTGACACATAGCATGCATTCTAACTGTAAGCTCCTTTCATTTTACTTGCCCAGGAATTCCTTATTCATTCATTCATTCATTCACTCACTCATTCATTCAACATATTAGCATCCATTGATGTTCAAATTGTGCAAAACTCTCTTTCTGGCCCTGAAATTACAAGCCGAACAAGCAGAACAATGTACCTGTATTATGCAGGTTCTATTCTAGTGGGAGGAGAAGACAATGAATGAATAAAAAGAGAGCAGGGAGTGGTAAGTGATAGGATTGAAATTAATCAGGAAGATGTGATAGGAAACAAATAGGGGTGGGGAGCATGCATTAAGTATCAGAGACAGCCTCTCGAGGAGAGCAAAGTTTGAGCTGAGACCTAAATGACAAGAAAGAGTTAAGCCAACTGAACATCTGAAAGAAAGCTTTTCTAGAAAGAGGACACAGCTAGTGAAAGCCCTGGGAAGGCAGGAATGGGCTTGATACAAGGAGGGAGAAGGAGGTGAGTGGAGATACAATTATTGTGGGCCATTTTGCCCAAATAAGAGCTTATATTTTATTCTCAGTGCAATGGAGAATTTGACACAAGAAATTGTTCATCCAAATTAGATTTACATGGCTCTGAACCCCGTCAGGAAGGAGGGTTTTTTATGACAAGTGTACAGGAAGGGAGACACTACTGTAGTCATCCAGGGGAGAGATGCTGGTGACCTGGACTGAAGCAGAGGACAAGAGGTGAGCGGATATCAGGTATGTCTTAGAGGAAGAGTCAACAGGCCTGGAAGCTGGACTGAATGTAGGGAGGAGTTTAGGAAGAGCAAGGGATGGAGGAAGACTCCCATGATCTGGCTTGAGCCATGGAGAGATGAAGGTTTTGTTGTTGTTGTTGTTGTTGTTTGTGTGTGTGTGTGTGTGTGTGTGTGTGTGTGTGTGTGTGTGTGTTACTCTGGGTTAAACCCAGGGGCACTCTATCTCTGAGTACCTCCGCCTTATTTTATTATATTGAAGGAAAGGTCTCACTAAGTTGCTGAGACTGGCTTAAACCTGCAGTCCTCCTGCTCAGCCTCCAACATACTGGTATTACAGGCATACACTACCATGCCTTGCTAGAGACATTAGTCACTGAGACACAGAAAACATGGAGGAAGGAGCACATTAGGGTCCAACAGAGGATTCTAAGGAAGAAAGGGCAGTAGGGAATAAAAACCAAGAAACTGCTCAGCAATGAACACATGATTCACAACTTTTATAGCCACTGGACTTTGACAAATACTCCATTACCCACAAACCGGCATTATACCTCACTGCCCACCTGGTGACCCCAAGAGCCATTTCAGAATTCACTTCTCAAATATGTCAATGTAATGGGTTGAACTGTGTCCTCCCCTCCTCCCCAAATAAGATGTGTTTCAGTCTTACCCCTAGGACCCCAGAAAGTGCCTTTTTTGGGGAAATATGGTCTTTATAGAGGTAATCAAGTTAGAATGAGACCATTGGAGTGGGTTCATATGACTGATGTCCTTATAAAAAGAAGAAATTTGAACAGAGACACACACACAGAAGAACATGATATAAAAACAAAAGCAGAGATCAGAGTGATGGTGCAGAAGAGAAGGAACACCAAAGATTTCTAGGAAGCCACTAGAAGTCAGAAGAGAAGGATAGAACAGCCCTGTCCTCACAGCCCCAGAAGGAACAAGCTCTGCAACACCTTGAGCTCAGGCTGCCAGCCTCCAGAGTCACATGACAGTTCTGTCATTTAAGCCACTAGAAAGTTTTTGTAACTTTTGCTAGGCAGTCAGTGTGCCAGAAGGGCACCCACAGGTCCTCAGACTCTCCTTAGTGGGGAATCTCTTCTTCCCAAGTGCAAAAAGCCAAAATAGATTTCTGGAACCATGTGTGCCCCTGTGGGCCACCTGCCTTGCCTCTCTGTGTTTGAGAATGGAACTTTGTTACCAACATTTGTAGCAACACTTGCAACCAAGTTCCATGGGCTGCCTGGCTTCCAGGAAGTGTGGATGCTACAGGACCTGCTTTTGCCAAGAAGTGGAAAAGAGAAGCCTTCAAGCTTCAGGGGATATGGGAGATAGAATGCATGCAAGGAAAGCAAAACCTGAGGTCATCATTCCATATAGGAACATCGTGGAGAGCCTTCCTCAAAGAAAAGAATCATCCATGTGGCATTCTGCCCCCAAGAAACCTTGAATGGAGAAAAGGGGCACCAGCCACCCTATCTGCCCAAGTGCATGATAACTCACTTCGATAATGTATATACTTTAAAAAACTCCTCTTTCAGTCTGTCCCCACAAAGCACACACTTGGTCCCTTTTTATCCCAAATTTATAAAAGTCAAAAGAAAATATAATTTTTATTTTCAAAAATTTGCAACATATTCTTTGTATATGTGTGTGTACACGTGTTTGCAGGTGTGTGGTAGTGGGGATTGAACCTGAGGGCACTCTAGCACTGGGATACACACTAGCCCTTTTTATTAAAATAATAATTATTATTAATTTATTTTGTATGTGTGTGTTTGGCACTAGGGATTGAATGCAGGGGCATTCTACCCTCCTAGTTACATTCCTAGACCTTTTTCATTTTTGTTTTGAAACAAGGTCTCAATGGGTTGCTGAGAGCCTCACTACCTTGCTGAGGCTGTTCTCAAACCTGTGATCCTCCTGTCTCAGCCTCCCATGTTCTGGGATTACAAGTGTGTACCACCACACCTGGCCCTTTTTATTATTTACTATTTTATATTTTGAGCTAGGATTTCACCAAGTTGCCTAGGTTGGCCTCAACTGTGCCATCCTCCTGTCTCAGCCTCCCAAGTACTGGGATTACAAGAATAGATTCTTGAGGTGTTAGTTAAGCCAGATTTGATAGTAAAGAGCAGAGAGCCACACCTGTGCTCAGTTTAGATAGTGGGAGGGTGAGTATTGTCAGGGTCCAGGTGAGGTTTATTGTAAGAATTTCAGTAATAAAAATAGACCACACTTACATAGTGTGCCGGACACTTTTATAAATGCTTTACGTGTGTTGACTCATTTAATCCTCACAATGTCCCTATGAAGCAGATAGTATACTTATCCCCATTTCACAGATGAGGAAACCTAAGGTGCAGAGAGATTGAGTGCCTTGCCCCAGGTTGCACAATTAGTAAGTGATGAGTCGAACCAATGGCTGGCTCCAAGGAATGTTCCTTTAAGTACCAGTCTATGCTACCCGCTGCCAGCTCAAATGAAACTCAAGCAGGTTAAGGATTCTTCATCTCTCCCTTCTTCTCCCTCATTCTTTGCCCCTCTCTCTCTCTCTCTCTTTCTCTCTTTCTTCCCTTCACCTCTTTTTCTTTCCCTCTCCCCATCTTCCTCCACCTCTCTCTGCCTCCCAGCATTTGAAGTATTTGAAATGTCCCAGCATTTCTGTCTGCCCATTTGTGTGTGCCTCTGATCTGTTCTGGCTGCTGACTGGCTTCGTCTTGCTTTAGGCTCTGTGCAGCTTCTCCATACTCCTAGTTTCTACTCCCTTCTGCCTGGACACGGCCCATTGGCTACTCCAGCCTCCTCATTACTCACTCTAAGAATCTTGATGGACAAAATCCTATTGGATCAGTCCATTAGGTGCCTCCCCCCCAGTCCAATCAGCTGTAGCTACAGGGCCCGGCCCAGGGCAGCCGCCGAGAATGATGCCTCCCAAATACAGTATCACCTTTGTTTTTCTCAGAAAAACTATCTACTGATCAATTTTGTCACAGATAAGCCTGCCAATCAAATCCCCACCCTTCCAGGACCTGTGCAGGAGCAAGCGACGTCCCTGGTGTGACAAAGCTCATGCACACTCTGTGTGTCTCTCTCTGTGCGATGGTGATAGCTGATTATGAGTGAATAAATGAGAATCTTGTCTGGCTCCTCCAAGAGAAGACAAATGGGCCTGGGTTGCAAAGGCATATCTGACCAAAAGGGAGCCCAGGCTTCAGGAGGAGACAGAGAACCAGGCCATTACACATGGAGACGCAGACGGCAGCTGCCTCTTAAACCAGAGTCCTTCATCTGTGTTGGGGACAAAAGCTAGAAACCAGGAAGAGAAGCTGCCTGGATAAAGAGGCAAAATGAACCCTGCCTAGGCCAAGGGAGATATTTATTTGAACTAGAAAGAGAATCCAGATTTTAAAAAAATATATTTGTTATTGGTAAAAAAAATATATTTGTTATTGTAATTATATATCATAGTGAGTGTCCGAGCGATGCAAACATACATGTATCCCAGTCTCATAAGCACTTGGAACCACAAGCATGTGCTACAAAACCTGACTCATCCTTTTTTAAATTTTTTTCAAAATTTCTTTCTCTTTCTTTCTTTCTTTCTTTGACTCTATGCTTAGTGTCTTTTTACTCCTGGCTGCTTTGAGAATTTTTATTTAACTCTGTTGCTCTTTATTTAAATATATTTTTAGCCGGGCATGGTGGCGCATGCCTGTAATCCCAGCATTTGGGAGGCTGAGACCAGAGAATCCGGGTTCGCAGCCAGCTTCAGCTACCTAGTGAGGCACTCTGCAACTTAGTGAGACCTGGTTTCAAAATAATGAATAAAAAAAAATAGGGCTGGGGTTATAGCTCAGAAATAGAATGCCCCTGAATTCAATCCCCAGTACCGCAAATATATATATATATATATATATATATATATATATATATATATATATATATATATATTCTACTGGTGCATTGTAATTATACATCATAGTGAAAGTCAAAGTGAGACAGACATACATGCACACATCCCACCTGCTCCTCCCTGCTCCTTCCTCCCTCACCACATGTGTAGTGAGATTGGTAGTGATACCTTCATAAATGGACATATTATTCAAACTATTTCCTTCCTCGAGCCTCCATTTTTCTCTCCCCACCTCACTCCCCTATCCCCTTCCACTAGTCTATGAATCTCGCTCCTCATTTATCTGAAGTCTTTTTTGTTTGTTTGTTTGTTTCCTATTTTCTCTCTACCTTCCACATATGACAGAAAACATGTGACCCTTGACTTTCTGAGACTGACTGATCTCACTTAACATAATTTTCTCGAGATCCATCCCTTTTCCTGCAAATTACATAATTTTGTCCTTTATGGCTGAGTAAAATTACAGTGTGTGTATGTACCACATTTTCTTTATCTACTTATCTACAGGTGGACACCTAGGTTGGTTCCGTAATTAGGTTATTGGGAATTGTGCTGCTGTAAACATGAATCTAGATTTCTCTGGGAGAGAAGGAAAGAGATGTTGAGTGGCAAGATTGCTGAGCTCACAGAGCCAGACTGAGACGCCCTGCTTCAAACACACGTGCAACCTCTGTATCAGGCTTCTGTGGTTGCTGAACAAAGAACTGGGCTTCTGCAATACACATCTGTATTTGCTCACCTGAGTGTATAAAAGCGTTTAAAAAGCAAGTATCTAAGCCGTTCCCTTAAAAACTGACTCTTTTCCAAAAAAAAGTACTTGAATAATACATTACCATGTTTCCACATAATCTCTCCATGGATTCAAGCAGGTCTGTTACAGCCCTGGACAGGTATTAGCACCTTTGTTCATCCCCTCCTGCCATTCTTTTCAACATCACTCAGACCTTCCTTTCAGAAATTTTACTCCTTTGAAACGCTGGATTGACTGAAAACACGTTTTCCATATACTTCATGAGAATAAAAATATGTTTTGCACCAAAAATAGAATCACGACAGGCATGCAGATAATTAGACATTTAAACAAAGGGTAACAACATCTTCTGTTCTTATGGCTAATCCACTTTCAGTACTGCCAGAAACACCTAACACACTACCCTGCCACAACATCAGAATCTGTGGAGCTTGTATAATGTGTTGATGATTAACCTTGTCAACTTTTTTTAGAAATAACCCTCCTTCTTTATGCCATTATCGTAAAGGATTCCCCTCTCCCATGCGGCAAGTCCAGAATGAAAGTGGGTTGTTGCCATGGCAACAGAATACAAGGCAGAGAACTTGAGAAGGGGGAGGTCTCTTCACCCGAAGCTGCAGCCACCTTCTCCTGGTGGCAGCCAGGAGAAGCAACCTGCTATGACCACACGCTGCTGCCAGATGGCCCACTGTTGACATAGGGGTTTCCCCACACTCATTATTTGCATAATTCTGGATCATTCATTCAAAGGAAAATAAAGAATTCGCTTAACATACTTATTAATTCGCTTGACATACTTATTGGGCAGTTTTTCTCTTTGAGCAGCCTAGTATTAGAAACTTTCCCGAACACTCAGCACACAGGCGCCTTGCACAAGCAAGCTACGTTAAGAAGTACATATTTCTCCATTTATTGGTTCCGTTCTCCAACCAGGTATTGCTCAAGATTCTGAGGTGGAAAGGACAGGTTCTCCAGTCCTGAGTACTCACATGTCAGCTTAGTTACAGCTTTGCTCTGGTGTCACAGGGGCAAGAATGCAGAAAGCATGCCACCCTGGAGGAATGGGCAAAGAGCAGAGAGAGGACACAGGGTGTGTGTCACGGGATGAATAAGGAGCTATGGGTTCTTTGTTTTGTCTGCTTGCCTTGAGATCATCCTTACAGAGAACATATCATAAGCAAGAACAAAGCCCAAGGTGGAAGCAGCTCAATCCCCGCAGGAAGGCACATGCAGTTCACTGGTGTTGAACCAGAATCGTTAAGGCCAAGAATGGTGAGAGCAGAACTAGGTTCCTGGGCAGCAAAGGTATTGTCGGGGCATGGAAGTCCCTCCTCAAGGAGAGCTTGGACTGTATTTTCTGGGCAATAGAGGCACCAATATGACAAAGTCAGCTGTCGGCTCTTAGGAGTAGTAGGGAGAATTGCTTAACAGATGAGGTTAGAATCAAGACGACCATTTTCCAAGGCTGCCTCAGAAATCCAGACAAGACACAATAAGAGCCTAAACCCGAATGGGTACTAAGGATGAAAGGTGAGGATTCTAGAAACACTTAGTGAGTAGAGTCACTTAGCTCCTAAACATGACTCACATCCCCAAACCTCTAAGAGTCAAATCTCTACCCTCCTCCCTATACCAGTTTCAACACTAAGGAAAACCTGAGCAACTAAAGCACCCATGTAATAGGACATAGCTTAGCCATTCGCTAAACCACACCAAATGATTGTTAGTCAGTTTAGACCCCACTGGATGAAGAGGAAAATATACTCCTTTCTTGAATTCAATCCATTCCATTGTTTCCTATCATTAGTGGCCAGGGGGGTTCAAAAAAAGAAAGAGTTCTTAGGAAGATCTGAATATATCAGGCCTCATATTGAGATGGACCATTCCTCTGTGGCTCTCCTGGTTTCACAGTGATCTTAATTGTTAGAGTAGGCCTATAAAGTAAGCAAGTAGCAGAGAGGGTTGGCTCCTTTCCAGCAAGGGATGGGGTCGGGGGAACTAATACCCAGAGAGGTGAACTGACTTTCCAGAGGCAAGGCTAGTTGGAGGCGTGCCTGAGGGAGAGTTCTGGCTACTTGGTCTCTCCTCCTAGTTTTATCCAGTAAGCCCATTCTAATGAAGTTATTGTCTTAAACACAGCCAGGCCAGATCTCATCTAAAAAGAGGAAGCAAAGACCTGTGTAATTTTCCAGATAATTTCCTTAAAAAAAAAAAAAAAAGCAACCTCTCTTTCCTCCAAATTGTTTATAATTGATGCAATACGGGAAGTCTCACTGCTTTTTAATGAGTTCCCCAACTCAAATTCTGCTATTTAACTTTTTTTTGAAATCTGCATTTGCCTAAAATATCTCAGTAATTCAAGCAGAAAGGAAGGTTTTTGCCTAAATTATGAAAATAATCTCAGTTTTCTTCTCCATGTAGCTAAGGGAGAAGTGGGCAGGGACAGCTTGGTATCTAGCTATAGGAATCAACTCCTTCCCCAGGCCTGGGGCACATGGACCCCCCTGTGATGTCAGGATGGGGCAGAGGGGGACCCCAGGCTCAAGTTCCACCTTGTGCTGCTTTCTTGTTTTCATTATTAATGTGTGAGCATTTCTCATTTACTCTTGCATCTACCGGGACTATAAAAGGCCCTAAGAGCTTTATTTTGTTTATATATAGGTGGAAATGTAGGGCTCGTACTATTGACTGGAAGAAATCATTCATTTCTATTCTTGCTAGAGGGTGGGTCTTGGACTCAGCTTATTTTTGCATATATTTACATGACAGTTAAATTGAGCCTGAAATGATGAAGCAAAGAAATGGACGTGGTTGCCGGCCTTTTTGCCAAAGCACAGGTACCAGTCCTTTGTCCGAGGCTAGTTGCTATTCTCTGCCACGCTGCTTCTGTCTTTTCCACATCCAGCCACTCTCCTTTACTCCTTTTTTCTCCTGTCTCTTGGGTTAGGCTCACACGCCCGCCCCCGGATGGTTGAGTTCGGTGCAAACTTCAGATTACAATGTGGTTCACAGGCAGTGGTTCAGCTGAAAGGAAGGAGCCCTGTGTGGAATCTGTTTTGGAGTCAGACTCTGAGTCTATAGCAGGACACCAACAGTGTGTTCTCTGCACCGGGACTTACAGACGAAAACTTGAAACCTGGATGATCCAGAGGCGGCTCCTTTGGGCAGGCATACTGGCAGCCCTGATGCTCCTGGCAGACAGGAGAAACGAAAACAAAAGATGCTTGCCAGGCCAACCTGGTACCCAGCCGGGGCACACTGGGGGTCTTGCACACTCACATCCACACACCGCCCTGCTGCCATCTTCCCAGCAGGCATGCTGGTCCTTCTTTTCTGGATTCACACATCTCCCAAAAGGAAGGACTCCTTTCTGAGATAAAATCACATGAAGACATATGATTAGATACGATTTCCCAAAATGTAAGAGCAGTCAGCAGACTATGTCCAAATCTTCGTCTCTAAGTGGTTAAAGCAGGAGGAGAGAAAAGCAGGGAGGAGGGAGAGGGCGGGGGAAGGGAAGCAGAGGCTCTGGAGTCTTTGTTTCTCTCCCATCTGGCTGGAAGCCAGAGGCAAAGATCGAAGAGACCTATCCTTTGTCCACTGATCTGACAGTCATCCCAGGTTACCACTGGGCAAAATCAAAGTGAAATGCATTCACACATTCATGTCCATTGTGTGAAAGGTCACTGAGGAATCCAGGTCTTCCTGTGCCTAATGGCAGCAGGTTTTCTATGCAGCGGTCTATTTTCAAGGTCATAATAAAATTAAGAGAGTTTCACTTTCTCCGCTCCAGCCTGCCATTGTTAGCACTCTCGTGGCTTTCTCCTAGTCTTCCAAGGGGACCCAAAGCATGTGCTCTGTGGCTTTAAGGGAAAGGAGAGTCCTTCCCAGCCCTCTCTATCAAGTCTGGTTAGGCTTTAGCATGTAAAGTTCCAGGCCATAAATAATTCAAAAGGTATGAAGAAGATTTTCCTCATTCTCCATCTATCCCTGAATATAACACCACCACCACCCCAACCCTTCCTTTTTGGTTTATAACAAATGCTAATTTAATCAACCAGCAGTACATTTTGCTGGTTGCTGACTCATGCCAGCCCCAGCCCCGAGGGACTAACAGAACGCTTCCATCCCATTTGTAAATGAACAATAAAGAAGGACCATCCCAAGCTGACCACCTCTATTCCTTTCTCTTCCTTGTTTCCTCTTTTACTGCCCTTCCCTGCAAAAAGATTTTATACAAGTAGATCCCCTGCTAGCATGCAAGTAATTCGTACCACAGCCTTGCCACCTGCAAGGGTCTGAGCTAAGTCTACATTGTACAAACTCCGGGTTGTTCCTGAGACACTTCAGGACTCCCCCGGCCCTGAGGGCTGCTCTCTACATAAAGCCCGAGTGCAGCATGGGGAAGGGAGAGGGCAGGTCTGCAAAGCTCAGGATCGGATCGGCAGTGAGGCAGATCCAGCCCTTGTTATCCAAGCTGTGAACACACACGTGTCAGGGAGACAGCATGTGTGCTGGGAAACCCAACACGGAAACTGATTACAAGTATGGAGGAGCCAGGCAGAATGGAGCTTGCCTGTAATCCCAGGGCTTGGGAGGCTGAGGAAGGAGGTACTAAGGCCAGCTAGCAACTTAGCAAGACCCTGTTTCAAAATAAAAAGGGCTAGGGATAAAATAAAACTTGGAAGTAGAATGCCCCAGCACCCCCCCCCCCACCGCCCAAAAAAGAAGTGTGGTGGGGCAGCTCCCACCAGAGGCATTTTTTCCTTCTCTGAGCCGGGAGGAGTGGGGGACTCTTGGGCCCCTGGAGGCAGCTGTGAATGGAGGGTAAAGGAAAGGGATGCTCCTGGAGACGAGGCAGGAGTAGCAGGTAGCAGGGCAAGAGGTGGAGAGTGTAGGACAGTAGGAAAAGCCCCCATAGGAAAGGACCAGCAGTGAAGTGTTTATGGTAAGCCTCGATAGCCTCATGGCCTGCTGTCTTTTCCTTCTGCTCATTCATTTTAGCATTTCCCTTACAAAGAGGCATTCTCCATCCTCACCCCAGAGGGATTCCTTTAAAACCTTCCCTGTCATGACCCTCCAAATATTTGCTGAGCACTAATGCGTAGGGTCCTCTGTGAGGAAATAGAAGATCGTTTGCCCTCTCCTCTCCGAATGCCTTGGAAAGCACTTAGGGCAGTCCAAGCACCATTCCACCCATTATTTTGTTTGCGTTCTCCTCCTAACCACCTGTAAAGTACACAGAGCTGGTAGCATTAGGCCTTTTCTACAGAGAGGCTGAGTTCCCCGGATGGCAGTCAAAACTGATGCTATCTCCAGCCAGTGACCGTCTCACTCTCTGGGGGTTTGCACACCCTAGGCCTAATTGCTCAGACATCAGGCTTATGGTTTATTAAGCAAATGAAACAACAAAGCATCAGAACTTCCGGGAGGGGCTGACTTGTCTGTTCACTAGACCCACCCACAGTGCTGACCGCCGTGCTCCTTTTGCTCTTGAATTGTCAATGAACTATTGTGTGCTACACTGTGTACTCTCCGCCACCACAGCACACTGGCTCGTAAATCTCTCCTGGCCAGGGACTCAATCTGGGGAGTTTTTGCAAACCCCCTAAGAAGGGGGGTTTGCAGCAAGCAAATTCAAACTTTCTGGTTAATTGCAAGCACACATTAAATCTTTTAAAAATATACCGTTATTGGTGCATTGTAATTGTACATCATAGTGAGATTCAATGTGGTGCAAACATACGATTAAGTCTTTTAAAAAGTGAGAAAACCAGCCGGGCGTGGTGGTGCATGCTTTTAATCCCAGCATTTGGGAGGGTGAGACTGGAGGATCCGGGTTCTCAGCCAACCCTAGCTGCTTAGTGAGGCCCTCCTCAACTTAGTGAGACCCTGTTTCAAAATAAAGAATAAAAAAATAGGGCTGGGGCTGTAGCTCGGAGGTAGAATGCCCCCAGGTTCCATCCCCAGTACACACACACACAAAAAAGTGAGAAAACCTACTACAGTCACCCTTGTTTTCAAATCTCCCCATTGAGATTGATTTCTGCTGTGGTCATTCCTCCAGAAGGACAGCTATGTCTAGATTCCTTTGGCTTCTTTTTGGGGTGTGAGTGCGCAAGGATGCACGTGTGTGTGTGTGTGTGTGTGTGTGTGTGTGTGTGTGTTGGACTGGCTGCATTGTTTTGTGCCCCTCTTCAAGGCCTTTTTCCAGAAGGCTCCCTGCTGACAAACAGAACATACACAATGGCCAAAGCACTTCTGCCTAAGACCTAGGAGGATGCAGGACTTCCTACAGGAAGCCCAGAAAGGGGAACATACAAGAAGCCCTCCCCTCCCCCAGTATCCTTAGTCGTGGTGTAAATGTTCCCTACTTCTTCCTTCTGATTTATGGTTCTGCAACTTTGGGGTCATGGGGGGTGGGAGGCTGGGAAAGATGCAGCCCTGCACGGGGGAGGCTTCTGCACCCAGCACACAGCATCCGGACAGCACGTGCTTCACTGCCAAGAACGCAAGGCGTGGTTCACTTTGTCCTTATTTGACCAGAAGGCTGGGCACGGAATGTCGCCCCCGTGCTCTCTGGGGCTGTAAACTCCAGAGGCACTCGTAAATAAGGCCCGCTGCCTGGTATGGCTTCCCGGCTAAACATTTGCACAGTAACTCAGATGAGGCAGCAGACATGAGTCAGGAGGGAGAAATGTCCTTAAGAAGGGTAGGCGAGGCTTAGGCTTCTCAGACTTGGGGGATGGTACTTTACTAGGAGATGATTCTCAGCAGAGTCTCTGGGGACAGACTGGGAGCCCTCCCCACTCCGCTGTGCCACCTGCCCGAGCCATTTGCGAAGCAGCTTGTAAGAGCAGCTAAGGGAACGAGCCACTTGTCCATCCTCCTGCAAGAGGCCAACAAGGACTCTAAGCGTTGCTGAGAGGAGCAATAAAAAAAGGCGTTGAATATTTTATCTATTTTGAACACTCACAATTGGAACCAAGGTTACACACAAGCTGAGAACTTACAGCTCAGGGATGACATTGGCTCAGCAAGGTTAAGTCCAGTAGAAGTATGAGACAATGTTAGTTATTTTGTTCCAGTGCTAAGTGTTAAGTGATCGGTAGATCGCCAGATTTATCCATGCCTCGCAGAGATAGAGTACCAGCAGCTGGTGGCCAGAGGTTATTAAACCTCCATGGCATGTCTCATTTTCTCTGCTGGGAACAATAAAGAGAGAACCTCTTCTAGCTGCTATGGGCCACCCTCCAAGAGTCTGAAATAAAAGTCAGCCATCCCAATCCACTGGGGAATGGTTTCAGAACCCCTACCCCTCTGTGGACACCATAATCCTCAGGTGCTAAAGTAAAATGACATTATTTCTGCATATAACCTATGAACATACCCCCATAAGCTTTAAATAATCTCCGGATTACTTATAATACCTAATACAATGTAAATGCTATGTAAATAGTTGTTATACCGTATTGTTTAGAGAATAACCACAAGGGGAAAGTCTATATGTTCAGTACAGATGAGATTTTTTCCCCTAATATTTTCAATTTGCAGTTGGCTGAACCTGCAGCTGCAGAACCCACAGATATCGGGGGCAACACTCCATGCTGAATGAATGAATGAGTGAATTAATTAATTCTTTCCTTCCTTCCTTCATACTAAAGCTCACGCCTATCAGTTGTCCATCTGTCTCTCTCTGCTCCTTAACATTTGTATAAGTCAGCTCTGTGTGGTACTTTGACACAGAGTGTCTTAAATAACAGAAATCAATTTTCTCAGTTCTGGAAACTGGATATTGGGAATTAAGATGGTGGCAGAGTTGGTTTCTTCTGAGGGTCTCTCTCCTTGGCTGGTAGATGGCAGGCTTCTCCTGGTGTCTTCCTGGCATCTTCACTCTGTGTCTGACCGTGTCCTAACCTCTTCTCATGGGACACCAGTTACCGTGGATTAGGATCCACCCAGATGATCTCTCGTTTTATCTTAATTGCTTCTCTAAAGGCCTTAGTTCCAAAAGCAGTTATATGCTAAGGTAGCAGGAATTAGGACTTCAATTCCTCCTTAATTTGGAAAGGACACATTTCAGCCCATAACAACTGGGATGTGTGTTTGTGGGGCGGGGGGAGACAAGGCCAAATGTGTTGGTCCTTGTGTCTGTATAGACGGTTCAGCAAACACAGGAAGATGTCGCATCTGCCCTGCTCTGTCGGCTGACACATGGCCACCATCTCACCCCATAGGACGTGAGGCCAAATAATTCCATTGTTTCAGGTAGTAGTAACAGAAAGAAAGTGTTTTCTTTAAGTATTGGTTTTCCAGTCTGTCTTGCCACTGGCAAAGGAGGGAGGGCAGCCAGGGTAACTATCCAGGGGCCTAGCAATGCCTGCCCTTTATTTGTCCATTCTTGACTCCAGATTCCCTCATTTTGGTACCCTATCCCTTTGCCTCTGCCTGGCTTTCCCATTGTCAAAACAGTGTCTGAACTGTCTATCATGGTAACAGAGAGAGCTTCCCTTTGTTTTGAACATAAACCGGGATTCCTCATATGACCAACACAAGTTTCAGGGAAAGTTCCAGGGGATAGGTTCGTTCCTGGCTCTCTCCTTCGGTGTCTTTTCTCCACCAGGGTAGCCCTGATTCTATCAGGTGGCCATGTCACCATTGTCCCTGCCAAGAGTCACTTCCTGATTCCCAAAGCATCTGCACATCCCACTGAGGCTTATCCCCACTCAGGAAAGTCCTAACCGACAGCCAGCCCCACTCAGTCCTCTCCCAGGACAGCAGCTCTGAGACCTCTCTGGGTACGCTTCGGCCCGAGAGGTCTATCCCATAACTACAGGATGGTTAAATGTCTGGAATCAAGAAAGCACTTTCAGGACATTTGGAATAATTTTTTTAAATCTCATTTAGGATTTTCTGGTCTAAAACTATGTTTCGTTCGCGCGCTTGTGTGTGTGTGTGTGTGTGTGTGTGTGTGTGTGTTTTATTTTTCAAACTGTTCCTTTAAGTCCAGCATGCTGAAAACATGAGAAATTTGGCATTTCAATCCATGTGTCTGTTTGAATTCTAGGAATGTACTCTGGTTAGGTTTTTTTGAGCACCTCCTGGTAAATTAAGTCAGAGGTAGATATTGGTGGTGATGTACCAGAAGATGGGAAGTTAATTGTGAGGATGGGGTAGTATAATATCTTCTATCTATCTCCTAATTCAAACTTATATTTCTAAGGATTTAAAAATATTATAAGCATGTCTTTGCTGATCAAGATGAGTCTAACTCCAGTGAATTAATACTATTTGTTTATCTACTATGCACAGAACATAGAGTGAGATATTGAAAGACAGATATGTAAATCTCTATCCTCCAGGATCACATAATCAAAACGAGGAGGTGCAGACACACAAAACTGTAATTAACAATAAGAAGCAGAAAAGGCTGATCAGTTCCAATAAGCAGGACAGACACTC
>PVLC010014673.1:20392-39022 GCA_004027655.1 Graphiurus murinus | reverse complement strand
CAGCATTCGGGAGGCTGAGACTGGAGGATCCGGGTTCGCGGCCAGCCTCAGCTACCTAGTGAGGCACTCCGCAACTTAGTGAGACTCGGTTTCAAAATAAAGAATAAAAACTAGGGCTGGGGGTGTAGCTCGGAGGTAGAATGCCCCTGAGTTCAATCCCCAGTACCGCAAAAAAAAAAAAAAAAAAAAAAAAAAAAAACTTGCATCAGATTAGATAGAAGAGTTAACGGAACAGTGTAGAGAGTTGAAAGAAAAAAGACCAAACACACGTGGGAATTTTGTACATGAGTTTGTGTATTTCAAATCAGTAAGGAAAAAAAGGATGGATTTTTCAATAAACAGTTGGGAAAACCGGTTAGCCATTCGGGAAAAAATAAAACTTGATCCCTATTTCACTTCTTCCATTAACTTGAATTCCAGATGGAGCAAAGATTTAAACAATAAAAAGATAAAACCATAAAAACACTAGAAGCATTTTTTTTTTTTTTTTTTTTTTTTTTGGTAGAGGAAAGGCCTTTCTAAACTCAGCGCCGCACTCATAAACCATCCCAGGAAAAGAAGATTAACAAAGGTAACTGTGCATTTTAAAGCCTTGAGATTTCGCAATCACTATTTAAATTGAAAAAGAACATACACTTTGACCTCGTGGTTACACTTCAAGGGATTTATCCTCTAGTATACTCACAGACGTGCTCCAAGGAGAAAAAAGAGAGAGAGAGAGAAAGAGAGAGAGAGAGAAAAGAAAAGGTAGGGAACCATGCATAAGAATGTTCACTGCAAGATTATTTACAATAGCAAAAAAACCCCGCAACATAAAAACCATCAGTTAGGGGCTAGTCACGGCAAATACAGCACAAGTATCGAATGAACCACACGCAGCCATTAAAACAGAACAGCTTCATCCTACGAGTGCAGAGACGGAAAGCAGCCCAAAACACTACTAATTCAACAGAGGCAAGAGGCAGATCAGAAGCGGGGTCATTCTAAGCACTTACAGAAGGTGAACGTCTATAATTTGTACCTTGTCCTTGTCAAGCACTTTATATCCATTTCATATCAATTATGTCTCCTTTCTCCCCAAATCTCAGCCTCGCTGTCTTCCCTCTCGCCAGGTAGAGGGTAGTTTCAGGGCTTTACTCTGCGGCCTTCTTTACAGCACGGTACACAGAAACTATGCTAGCGTTTGTGCAACTCTGCAAAGGAACTCCAGGAAGCCTCTCATGCCAGCAGTCACCTGGTGGGGAAGGGGCTCCAGTGTCCCAGGTGAGGAGGGGTGCAGGGGCAGTGACCAGCAGCTGTGCACGCCTAAAGCCGTTCCCACGTGCAGCTACAGCTGCCTTCCCTTGGGGATCCTGTCAGTCAGAGCCTTGGCTTGCAGAGAGAAGAGCTTGGCCTGGGAGGAAGGAGGCCGGGGGATCTTGTCCTCTGCCTTCTGGGTCAGGGAGGAAGACAGCAACAGTCAAAGGAGGCCTTACAGGCTGACATCCAACCAGGTGTGGTGGCTGCTGCACGCCTGTAATCCCAGTACTGGGGAGGCTGAGACAGGAGGATCACAGGTTGCCTCCTCACAGGCAACGTAGCAAGACTCTCAGCAAAGTAGTAAGACTCTCAGCAACCTGGCAAAACCCTGTTTCAAAATTAAAAAAAAAAAAAAAAAAAAGAGGGGGGCTGAGGGTGTAGCTCGGCTCAGAAGTAGAATGCCCCTAGGTTCGATCTTTAATACCACAGTACACACATAGGCACAAAAGAGGTAAGACCAGGGTTGGTGCCTGGGCTAGGCAGTTCAGGAAGAGAGGCCAGCTCTGCCCCCTTGAGGCAACCGCAGGCAGATCCACACACACTGGGGCTCTTAGGTTTCATCAGGAGATAAGCACGGAGCACTGGAAAAGCGGTGCTCAAGGGGTTAGATAGGCCCAGGTGGGATCCTGGCTCTGCCACCTGCTGGCTGTGTGACCTGGAGCAAGTTACTCCATCGCCCTTGACAAAGTGACCTTGCCGCTAATATCCAGTTAGCAGCGATCTTGCAGGATCGGGGAGAAGGAAACAAAAATGTGTTGGCTTTGCTTCAAACAGGGTTCCTCTTATAGTCTTATAGCAGCCCACCCGGCTGCTGACACTACCGCTGAGCTCAGAGCAGCCGCCTCTGGGGTCTGACGGCAAATGAGTGGCCCCGAGTTGGCAGTGTCTGTCACGGAAGACACAGCCCAGTGCCCTGGCGTTATCGGTTAACTTCATCTCCAGTCACCCTGGAAAGTGGCATCTGCGGGCTCCCAGTTTTAGCCTCCCAAGTACTGACTGGGATTACAAGCGTGCGCCACCACACCCGGCTACGTATAAAGTTTTAAAGGCTTCTCAGGTGGTTTTAGTGGGCAGCCGGGCAGAGGGCTGTCAGAGTAAAGCTGGGCAAACCGGGCTAGTAACTTTCTTGGCATGTTCCTCTCTGAGTATCAGCTCTTACACTTTTGAGTAGGTAAACATCTTGGGGGGGGGGGGCTGTACATTTGAACAGTAATGGGAAACCTATTTAATTCCCACTAAAGGCTCTACACCTGCCTTCCCAAATACCCATGGTAGAGGTTCCCACTAAAGATTGCAGACAATCCTGAGCCTCCCTCTCCTTGCCCCACCCCTCCATCCCCACCACGAAGCCTGCCATAGGTTGCTGCTTTGCATGGGCCCAGCATTCCGGCATTCTCCTATCTGGGTAGGACAAATTTCTTGAAGATGAGAAGAAACATCGAATTAATATTAATATCAAATCAAGGCCCCTCAATAAGAGTCACTCTGGTGTGACAAGTTCCATCTCCAGCCCATACCATCTCCCAATCCAACACATTAATGCTGCGCCGACCTTCCTAACCCTATCTGTGCGATCGGCCAGGTACCATGAATAATAAAACAGACTTAGGACTGGGGAGAGAAGCATCCGGTCACCCAGGCCCGGGCTGTGGGCCAAACTCCACTGTGGCCTGAGAATCCCCCAGCGAGCTGGATGTACTTGAGATCTTACTCCTGGGTTGGAAGCAGAGGTCGCCAGACTGTCCAGAGCAGCGTTTACATTGCAATCAGATCACACACACACACACACACACACACACACACACACACACACACACACACACACACACACCAGGTCAAACCCCTTGAAGACTCCTCTGGATAACAGAGACCATTCCCAGTGCTTTCCTTGTCACGAGATTGTCTAACTAAGACGAAATGTTCAGCCATCTGCCCTAACTCCTTTCTTTGCTACCCCCTTGAAGAGAAGGATTTCTTAGAAGGCCAGGCGTTTCCTTTGCTCCTTTTGGGAAGTCAGAATTCCCATGCAGAATCTTCCTACGAGACGGGGCAAGCTGCACACCTCTCTGCCTGTCAGCTTCCTTGTCTGTATGACAGGGGATCTTACAACCTTTCTCGTGGGAGCTTTCCCCAATGCATAAATCAAGGGAGATCTTCGTGATGTGGGCTAGGGGCTACTTTATGAATGAACATGGTCGCTCTCTTCAAATATCAGCACTCTTGGCTATTAGCCTAAATGTTCAAAGATGTGGTTTGGTTTGGTTTTGCTTTTTTAGCTCACAGATACCACCAGGAGACATGGACCTGACAGAATACACTCAGCCCTTGGTATCCCTAGGGGATTGGTTCCACAACACCTCTCTGTGCACACACACACACACACACACACACACACACACACACACACACACACACAATCCCCAGGTACTCAAGTCCCTTACATAAAGCATCATCATGTTTGCATACAGTATACCCTCCCTATACTTTAAATCATCTCTAGATTTTTGAGAACACCTAATACGCTATAAATGCTAGACAAACAGCGATTAGCCGGTATTGTTTAGGAAATAAAGAGAAGAAAAAAGCCTGTGTATCTTCAGTACAGACACATTTTTAAAATATCTGTTTTCAGCCCCTAGTTGGTGGAATCCATGGAGGCAGACTACACAAATATAGTGGGCCAACTGTGCAAAGAACGTACAGGGATCTCTGCAGTCCTCAAAGACTTTCTAAGCCTGGCATATAAATTGTTGCTCAGTAAATACTTGTTGAATAAAAAAGGAAAGAATAAAGGATAAACAACGCCAGCTATAACTTGGAGTCCCAGGACTTGGTCTTGCACGGCCCAGAGATACATCTTAGAGATCCACCGACTGATCCAGCCCTGGATTCCAGACCACACTGGAATATGGCTTCTCTTCCTGTTCAAATACCATGCCCTTACCCCCTCCCATGGCGCCAAGCCCAAGGCTTTCTTGGTTCTCCTACCCCACTCGGGCCACGAAGCGCGGCCTGGGGCCACAGCTGCACCTGGCCCTGAGCCTCCCACCCCCCGGGGTGGACGTTCCCCCTCACCCCACACCCCCTTTTCCCTCAAGCCTCTCCTCTCCACTCAGGACACCTGAGTCCTCCCCGGCCTTTTATTTTTGGAAGAGTCTTTGCACCTACTTCTCTTGAGACCTCTTGGTAGATAGAATTGATTTTACAGAAGCACTGAAGACAATGCTTCATCTTTAAGAGTCTCTGAGTAGTCAAATGCAGTAAAACATGATAACAACTAGGTTTATGGAGTACTTCTTCTGAACCTGGCTCCATTCTTTTTTTTTTTTTTTTTTTTTCTGTACTGGGGATTGAACTCAGGGGCATTCTACCTCCGAGCTACACCCCCAGCCCTATTTTTTATTCTTTATTTTGAAACAGGGTCTCACTAAGTTTCGGAGGGCCTCACTAAGTAGCTGGCCGCAAACCCAGATCCCGGTCTCAGCCTCCCAAGTACTGGGTTTACAAGCGTGTGGTGGCACATTCTTGTAATCCCAGCTAAGGCTCCATTCTTTAAGCTCTGTGTGGGTCAGGTAATTTATCCCTCACACTAATTATGTGAGATTGAGAGTATTATTGTTACAGCTATCCAGGGAAGGAAACTGAGGCACGAAGATGTTACGAAATTTGCCTGACGTTAGACAACTAATAACTATTGCTGGAGAACGAACTCGAGCAATTTGTGGCTTTTACTACAGAGGTGCCTAGCGTGCTGTGGCATTTTCTTTATTCTTACAAACCTTTAACTTTCATGATGGCAAGGAGGCCTCGCAACATACCCAAATCAGTTGGGAGCAAAAGTTGGTGAATTTCAAATGGGATGGGGAGCTGGCAACGCTCACCATCCAGGGCTTTGTTACAGATTCTCTGATGATCGATCGGTTCCTGGGAACATGTCACAGAAAGGAAAGACCATAGACTTTGGATTCAGGCAGGTCAAGATGCCTTGTTTCCATTTTGAGTTGTTTGTTATGTTCCAGAGCACGTTATTTAAGCTCTTTAAATAGTGACTCCATTTTCTCATCTTTAAAATGGGGATAATAATAGTATTATCTCACTGGCTCTCAAGCCAACACTTGTCTTCCTAGTTTTGCTCTGTACATCAAAGCAAAAAGCCTTAAAAAAAAAAAAAAAAACTCACACGCTCCAACCTCTGAGGCAGTGGGACATGGGTTACTCTCTACCAGTGAAGGAAGAGTAAAAGTGACACAAAGAGTCGTTTTTGTGCTTCTGACTCCAGAAGTGAGGGCAACAGGATGGCAGGAATGTTACAGAGGCCGCAGAAGATACCTACGGTCATCACAATAACGGTCATCACAATAATGGCAACGATTGCTTCTAACAGTGGGGTGGGGGCGACAGTGGAAACAATGGTGCCAAGACTTGGATGGGACAGCTGACAGAAAGAAAATGACAAGCTTGGGGCGTTAGTTTCTCAGCTCATGGCTTAGTCACAGAGCTGAGAACCATGATGGCACTACAGAATTCCCTCTCTCTCTCTCTCTCTGATAGAGATTCAAAATTTTATCCTATTTTTTTAGAGATTGTAATTCAGAGAATTATAGTCATTTGGATTAGTGACGCTATCAGGTCTTTTCTGTGGGAGTTTAAGGGTTGATTTGGAAGGAGTCAAGTCTCAAGAATTGGAATGGAGTCATGTAGGTGAACTCATTTAAATCTGAGGAACCCCAGTCACCTGAGTCGCGTCGCTGGCAAGAGCAGTCTCTTCGTCCCCATCTGGGAAGACTGCTTGGTCTCGAGAAGACTCTCGACCTCACCTGATCCATGGTCCCACAAGGTGACCCTGATTCTTCTTAAGATTCATGGTCTCTGTCTCTCATGGCCCCCAGATTCACAACCAGGATCACATTCCAGCAATTCCACGGACAAAAGTTTAAAGACTAGCCTTGAAGGATATAGCTTTATGCACATAAATAATTGGAAGGCTTTGCTCATTATACCTCCAAAACCCTAAATAATACATGTATATATGTACATATATATCTACATATGCAAATATATTATACAGCTGTTAGACCAAGGAAATGAATAAAATAATGGATTATATTATTCGAGTTATATTAGAGATGGATCTTCAATTAGATTTTATAATTCCCTTTAGGAAGAGGGTAAAAGCACCTTTGTACAAGGGGTAGCTATGTTAAGTGGAGCATCAATTTGTTCTCAGTGGAAGTTTCTTAGAGTAGAAGAACACATACAGATGCTGAGTAGTCACAGGGTGAACCATTCCAGATATTGATCTTTGGTCCTGACTCCACGTTTATTCTTCTCTGCTGTTTTCTACACTGCCAGGACTAGAAGCCTGAAGACTACATTTTGCCAACTTACCAGATGGTTTCTGTTATAATCTGCTGTAGGGAGAGACTGGCCAGAGATTTAGTTGAAGAAAAAGAAAAAAAGAAAGAAGGAAGGAAGGAGGGAGGGAGGGAGGGAGGGAGGGAGGGAAGGAAGGAAGGAAGGAAGGAAGGAAGGAAGGAAGGAAGGAAGGAGAGAAAAAGAGAGAAAGAAAGAACGAAAAGAAAAGAGCCGGGCATGGTGGTATACACTTGTAATCCCAGTACTTGGGAGGCTGAGACTGGAGGATCCGGGTTCTTGGCCAACCTCAGCTACTTAGTGAGACCTGCCACAACTTAGTGAGATCCTGTTTCAAAAATAAAGAATAAAAAATAGGACTGGGGGTTTGGCTTGAAGGTAGAATGCCCCTAGGTTCAATCCCCAGTACAGAAAGAAAGGAAGAAAGAAAGAAAGAAAGAAAGAAAGAAAGAAAGAAAGAAAGAAAGAAGAACTTCAGTGTCCTGAAAGAGTGGTGATTGCTACAGCCATAAAGTAGGTGACTACAGGTTCCTACAATAGTGATGGTGGTTTCTATAAGTGAGGCAGTTGCTATAGCAACAGTGGAGGGAAGGGCATCCAAACTCCCAGCTCAGCACCAGTAGCGCTGTGTCTCCCCATCACACAGGTATAGCAGTGGGGCTCCGTCCATCTCAGTAGTATGTGCACGCCGGAGGGCTCGGGTAGCGTCACTTTCCCCTTTTGCTCCTCCAGACCTTCCAACCGTGTAATCTACTTTTGTATATTAAATTCCCTCCTTTGAAATACCTCACTAGCCTTCTATTTACCTAAATGGCCAATCCATGACCATTTAGAAAAATATGACCTCCTTCTTCATATAGTTGTAAATATTAAAGGAGAAAATAGAAAAAATGTTCAATACAGTGGAGTAAATATTGATCTGACATGCCAGAAATTATGGTTTGGGAAACATAGCTGTTGGAGAAGCCAAGACTGAGAGAGAGAGAGAGAGAAAGAGAGAGAGAGAGAGAGAGGATAATGATTAAATAGAAGACTCCGAGCATCATGTTACTTTCAAGTAATAATACCACACTTCTTATGATAATAAATGCATTATTGTGAAGCATACTATATAAGATACTTCTGCTATATAACAAATGACCCCAAAACTTGGGGCTCAAGACAACCGTTTACTTAGTTCATGATTCTGTGGGTGGGCAATTCGTGCCGGGATCAAGTGTATGATTCTTCTGTTTCCCTCGAGACTTGCTCAGATACTTGTAATTGGCTTCCAGTCAGCAGGGCAGCTCCGCTTCAAACAACTCACTGATTGTCAGCAAGAAAATAGAGACAATGGGGACATGTGCCTTTCATTATCCAAGCAAGCCAGCCTGACCTTGAACACATGAAAGCATGGCCGAGCTCCCCGAGGGAGAGAGGAAGCCGGGGGGGGGGGGGGCACTTAAGACCCTGGCTCAGAATCCGCAGCATCACACCTGCTGCCTTCTGCTGGCTGAAGCAGAGCCGCAGGGTGGACTCCACTGCTGAATGGCGGGGTTAGGCTTTGGCCATGGGATTCCCACAGAAAAGCTCATGCGTTGACAATGCAGGAGTGTTCCGAGGTGAAATCACTGAACCAGGGCTCTCCCCTCATCAGTGGGTGAATGCATTGATCGATTAATGATTTGGGTGGGCTGACTGGGTGGCAACTATAGGCAGGTATGGTGCAGCTGAAGGAGCTAGGTCACTGTGGGCGTGGCCTTGGGGACCACATCTGTCCATGATATTCATGATATCTCTCTCTCTCTCTCTCTCTCTCTCTCCCTCTCTCTCTCTCTCTCTCTCTCTCTCCTTCCCAGCTGCCCTCAGTCGTTTTCCTCTGCCAAGCCCTGCCACCATGCTGTTTCTGCCTTAGAGTCAGCAGATTATGGACTGAACTTCCAAAACCACGAGCCAGATCGACTTGAACGTTCCCTCCTCTACACCATCCTTCTCAGGCATCTGGGTTATCTGGGTCACAGCGATGAAAATGCTAACTAAAACAGGGAGGAGATGCAAAATTCCATTGCGGCAGTATGTATGTAGGTAGAAATGGAGAATCGCAGTCCGGCTTGCAATCTACTACACATATTTATTCAATCAAATATACTTCAGGGTAACTTTTGTTGTACAGTTTTCCATGGTTTACATAATTTAGCACAAGTAGTTTGCCCACTCGTAACTTTCCATATCTTGAAAGATTTAGTTTCAAATACCCAGTCTCTTCCTTACACAAATACCCAGGGATCTAGATATTAGTACTAGGTAAAGAGGCTTTGGCTAAAGTCTTTTCTTCGAATAATACACTTTTGCTCTTAGATATCCAAGGAGACCACAAGTGACTAGTCACAGTAAGCAGTATCAAGCAGAGATACAGTCTCGGAAGAAACCAGAGGCTTTGATATGCCACTCTGGACGGGGAGAATTTACAGCTCTGGTTCTACAGATAAGTTAATTCTTTAATATGCTTGAAAAGGTTATCAAGTTTCCTTCATCAGGAAGTAGGGTAAAAATCAGACTCCAAATTCCAGAAGCTAGTGTACTTAATTGAAAGACATGGTGTTTAAATGCAAGGCGAGGTGGCGTGATCTCGTCTTCTGTAGTAGCAATGTGCCTCTCTGGAGCGTTACCTCCACACCACGAGAGAGAGAGGAAAGAACAGGTAACATTGAGACTGGTTCCTGGGCGTCCCCAGCTTAGAGCAGATGTCCAGCTTGTCCACTGTCAGCTGAATCCAGTCCTTAACCAGGCTTTGTTTTTTGCCTATTCAGGTTTCTTTTAAAATTCTCAGTGTGAACTCCCGTGGGTGTCCCACAGCCCCGTCGGACAGGCCCGTCATTATTTGAGACTGCTTTTGACATGCTAGAGGACGAACCTTCCTGCTTTCCTCAGGGACTCTGAATATTCGAGGCTGTACTGCGTATGTCAAATCAATGGTGTCAAAGCACAACGTCAGATGTTATTGTTTCTAGAATTTCGCCAGCCATTCCTCACCAGGAAGAGTTCCTGCGTCCGTGTAATTGGCTGGGGTTGGTTAACAGATTCACTTGTTAAATTCTTTCCCCATCCATTCTAAATTCCAGTAACCTTAATATGCAAGGCCATTTAGTTCTTTCTTGTTTTGTTTCTCTGATTCTTTTTTTTTTTTTTTTTTTTTTGCGGTACTGGGGATTGAACCCAGGGGCATCCTACCTCCGAGTTACACCCCCAGTCCTATTTTTTATTCTTTATTTTGAATCTCTCTAAGTTGCAGAGTGCCTCACTAGGTAGCTGAGGCTGGCTGCAAACCCGGATCCTCCGGATCCTCCGGTCTCAGCCTCCCGAATGCTGGGATTACAAGCGTGCGCCACCACGCCCGGCTTGTTTCTCTGATTCTTAATAGTGCAGAAGTAGAGACCGCTTGCCTTCTGTGGGGGTGGAGGATATGATACCTTTCCTCACCCGTCATAAGGGTCACAGCTGACACTCCTATAACAAAAGACAGGCTAATAGGAGAAAAGCATAGAATTTTTGTTAAAGCAAGATTTTTATGTGACACGGGAGGCTTCAAAAGTAAAGACCCAAAGAACCAGGGGACCAAGGGAAACTACCTGTTTTAATGCTTTGGTTGGTGAAGAATAGACAGTCACACAGAAATGTGATTGGATAAAGGGGTATAATCTAATGGTAATAGACCAAGAAGGAAAATCCAGCAAGTCCATTCCCCTGTCCAGTATGGGGCAGGACCCTTCCAGAATAAGCATCTTCAAGGGAAACAGGATCGTGAGAGAGGAAACTGTCTAGGTTGTATGCCTTGTTTAGGGAGAGAAGGGTTCACATTTCTGTGGCCTGCCTTGAGGAAGAGAAACTCTGCTTTCTCTAAATCATTTCAAGAGACAAGAGAGAAGGAAGACAGGAGAGAGGGAGGAGGTTCAAGAGAAACCTTCTGAGACTCTTCCAATGTTCTCCAGTTTAAAGCACTTAGCATGCCAAAGTGCCGTACTTTGGGGTATCGTGTGTTAAGTCCCAGCACTTTCTACCCCAAAGAAATCACCAGTGCTTCTTAAACAAATAAAGCTCAATTTTCCGGAAGTGAATCGTTTGATTCTCCAAAATTCCATAATTGTTTCAGTACATCTTTTGCGGCCCTCCCCTCCCCTACATTTGTCTGATTGATGTAAAAGTTGCTGGTTACCGTGCGGTGATGTACTGGTCAGCATTCTTGCAGCCACAATCTAAAGAGCTGACCACATCATTTAGAAGAGAGAAGATTTGTTTCCTTACAGTTTCAGGCTCAGTCCCTGGGAGGCGGGGGACCACTGATCTCACGAAGCAGAGAGAGGGAGAGGCCCTGGGCGGAGCTCCTCACATCGTGGAGATTGAAAGCAAGAGAGAACAAGCAGGGGAAGGAGGAGCCACATCTAATCTCTAAGGCCGCACCACGGGAATCCGCCTCCCGCAGCCATAGCCAACCGGTATCTCAGGCACCACCTAGACAAATTCATTACAACCGATGGACTTATCCACTGCTGGGATCACTACCCGCGTGACTCCACTATATCCACCCTGAATATTAATAAATGAGCTCTTAGCCGGGCGTGGTGGCGCACGCTCGTCATCCCAGCACTTGGGAGGCTGAGACTGGAGGATCCGGGTTCGCGGCCACCCTCAGCTACTTAGTGAGGCCCTCTGCAACTTAGTGAGACCCTGTTTCAAAATAAAGAATAAAAAATAGGGCTGGGGGTGTAGCTCAGAGGTAGAATGTCCCTGGATTCCATCCCCAGTCCTGCAAATAAATAAATAAATAAATAAATAAATAAATAAATAAATAAATAAGCTTTTTAGGGGGTATCTCATATCTACATGCAACATGTAAGTTCAACGCAAACATGAGTCACCACCCGTTCCAGCCAGGTTTCTCGTTGCTGTAACCAAAATACCCAACAAATACAGTGTAGAGGAAGAAGGTTCACTGGAGCCTATGGTCAGTCTCAGAGGTACAGTCCGTAGGGCTGACTCCAAGGCAGAAATGGCGGCCGCAGTGGCAGGGCATAGGGTGGCAGGACAGAGCTCTCACATGATGGGCGGAAAAAAAAAGCTGGAGAGGAGGGGCCATGGGCATGTATAGTCCCCAAGACCACCCTGATGACCCACCTCCCGCAGCCACGCCCTACCTCGGAACCTTGCTGCTTGGGACATGTTTCCAGCACGTAAGCTTTGTGGGGACATTTTCAATCCACACTATAACCCCAGCCATTGGTCAAGGGTAGTTTTTCACTGGCATCGATATTAAATGGTGGGGAAAACACTCAAGACTTTCCCAAGGGAAAGAGACTCAGAACTCCGTTGCCTTAACTGTAAGTCTCCGGACAGGGTGAACTGTTGCATGGCTGACCACAGCCCCAGCCACTCCAGTTTGTGAGACCGCCCTTTCACAAGGCCCTCTGCTTACTGGCACGACCCCTTGTCTTGCTTGGCACAAACCACAAGGGACCCTTAGATAGCTCCTATAGAAGTGGCCACCTGCAGCCGGGCGTGGTGGTGCATGCTTGTAATCCCAGTATTCGGGAGGCTGAGACCGGAGGATCCGGGTTCTCGGCCAGCCTCAGCTACCTAGTGAGGCACTCCGCAACTTAGTGAGACTCAGTTTCAAAATAAAGAATAAAAAATAGGGCTGGGGGTGTAGCTCAGAGGTAGAATGCCCCTGAGTTCAACTCCCAGTACCGCAAAAAAAAAAAAAAAAAAAAAAAAAGAAGTGGCCACCTGCCACTTTCCCTCCAGAATTTAGACTTCCCTCCAAAATACCCTCTATCCGGCCCCAGTCTTACTGTAGGCTGACATGGCTCCAGCCCTTGCTGGAGACCTGCTCCGCAGGTTTTAGCTCAGTAAAGCCTGCATTGCCGCAGAGCTGTCTCCCCCAACTCCTCTCCCCCCAACCTTTCGCAAGTGGGAGTGGGGTTCATTAAGCATGGTCACGCTCTCAACCAGAAAGGGGGGGGCCACAGAAGGAAGGATGTGCAGGGTCATTCTTCTTTCACCCTGGAACTCGGGTTTTCTATAGGGCTTTCCTTTCCCCCCCAATCCCTCAGTCCTGAATTCTCCATCTAGTGTTTAACCTACGAAGGCGGCCACGGAGGGTTACACAGCTGTGTGTTTACATCTTTTGGTAACGTACTATTTAATGATATCTTCTTCCCATTTGTTTTCAGTCATTCTCTGTCCTTTTTAGTCTCTCTCTCTCTCTCTCTCTCTCTCTCTCTCTCTCTCTCTCCCTCCCTCCCTCCCTCCATTTCTCTTATCCCTACTCTGGTCCTTAGGGAATCTCTATTTCCTTTCCTCTTTTCTTTTTTCCCCTCTAGGGTCCTCCTATATACCTCTTGCTCCCAATACTCTTTATTATCAAAAAGGCCCATTTCAGCCAGGTGTCCTGACACACCTTGAGAGGCCGAGACAGGAGGATCGCAGATTCGAGGCCATCCTCAGCAACTTAGCAAGGTCCTATTTCAAAATCAAAAATAAAAAGGGCTGGGGATGTAGCTTGGAGGTAGAATGCCCCTGGGTCCCATCACCAGTGTTTCCTCACCTCCAGGCATCTTTATTGCTTTGAAAAGAAAGAGTGGTAGTTGCCTTGTGCTTCATTTGCATACATGGAAGGAAAGAAAGACTAGACACCTCCTCTCCACCAAGAAAAAAAGAAGCCTGTTCTACCAACTTCTCCTATTGCTGGAAATTCCTAGAAATTTCCTCATCACTTATTGAGGCTCAAGTTAAACCATGCCTTTTATTGTTTATTTTTTCCCTGTTACATTTTGTTAACAGCAAAGTTCTATAGACAGTTTTTCTGCAAACGTCCAGTACTTCACCTGAATGGCTAAATATAAAGCTTTGTGGGTTCGAACCACATCTCTAAGACATGTTCAATAACTACCAAAAAAAAAAAACTTTTTTTTTCGACTTCCCAAAAAAATCTTCTTGGAAAGCAACTAAGAAGCAGAGTCCAAGACGAGAATTCATGCTAAAGTGATTTATTGGGATGTGTGGTCAGGAAAAACCAGTAAGGGAGAGGGGAAGGGGGCAGGACGGGAGGGAGGGGATGCATGGGGGTCTCCCATCAGTTACTGCTAAAATGCTGCTGTCTCTAAAGGGAGAGTCCTCAGCCACTTTGGGCTCTCAGTGGCCACCGAAAAAGTGGATTTTTTTTTCTGTGGCTACACCCCCAGCTCTATTTTATTTTTATTTTGAAACAAGGTCTGTCTCACTAAGTTGCTGAGGCTGGCCACAAACCCGTGATCCTCCTGTCTCAGCCTCCCAAGTCCTGGGATTACAAACGTGCGCCACCACGCCCAGCTTGACAAAGGTGGATTCTCTGCACTGTGAGAGAGGCCCTCTGACAAAGAGGCACGAGTCCTAGCTGTTGGGAAGAGACCATTCGAGGCCCTGGCGTGCACGGTGATGTCTGCTATGGTCCTGCGGTACCCTCTTTGGCTACTTTGTCGTTCCTGGGTGTCTGCTCCTATTTTTGAATGGATGTATGAATCTGACTTCATAGATAATAGCTTTGGGAAAGGAAACAAGATCATCTCTTCTCATTTGTCTCCGGTGGATTCTTCAGTTTTTAAACGTCTTTCTCTCCTGTTCCTCTTTCCGTCCTTGTGTTTTGTAAATAATGCAACAGTAGCTTATATTCGTGGAGTGCTTAATATGGCCAGCGACACATTTGATTTTATGGGGTGACTGTCCAAGTATTTTATTTAATCCTCATAAGATTCCCCCCCAAGATTAGTAGCATAATTGCACCCCTTATTTCCTTCCTTCCGTCCTTCCTTCCTTCCTTCCTTCCTTCCTTCCTTTTTCTTTTTTCTTTTTTCTTTTTTGGTACTAGGGATTGAACCCAGGAGCATTCGACCTCTGAGTTACACCTCTAGCCCTATTTTATTTTGAAACAAGGCCTCACTAAATTGCTAAGAGTCTTGCTAAGTTGCTGAGGCTGGCCTCGAACCTGTGATCCTCCTGTCTCAGCCTTCCAAGTACTGGTATTACAGGCATGCCCCACCACGCCCAGCTATTTGCCCCTATTTTTAACCAGGCATTTCAAACATTAAGTAACAAGCTAATAAGAGAATGTGGATCTTTTTAACTTTTCCTTCCTCTCCTGTCTCGTTTCCTCTCTTCCTTCCTACACACACACACACACACACACACACACACACACACACGGAGTCATTTCAATGCCCATTTTAGTGGGAGTCGCTTACAGGTATCGAGTCCTGGCGAGTTTATCAGGGAGGGAATAAGCCACCTTCGTTAAAATAACAGTGTGCAGTAGAACAGAAAATAAGACGTCACGGCAAACTAAACCCCTTCACTCTCACAACGTAGGAAGGAGTTGCTTACGTGGCCACTTGAGCCCGCCAGAAATTGCTAGATCCTTCGACAGGAGCGGGGTGACAGTGACTTCTCCCCACCTGCTCCCCTCAAGTCCACGGAGGCCTAACCCAGGGTCCGCCCTTGGCCCCTTCTCTCTGCTCCAGTCAACTCCGATATTTGTCCGGCAAGTGAAGATGTTTAGTTTGCCATGACACCTTATTTTCTGTCTCAGTGCACAATGCTATTTTCACCAGGGCAACCAGGCTCTCTGATAAACCCTGAGGACACTGGAGCCGACTTGACGGTGAAAAGACTCAGCGCGCTCCGAGCTTTAGATATTTATACATTTCACTTTATGCCATGTTTGGTATGACCGAGTAACTGGTTCAGTAATAATAATAATAATAATAATAATAATAATAATAATAATAATAATAAGGCGAGGTGGGAAAACCGGTGTGGACTGTATAATAAAGCAGCCCTGGTTACTGCAGACAGTATCCCAACCGTCCCAACACTCCTTCAAAGAACAGATTCTTAACAGATGAAATGTGATGGACGGCTGATAGTTCATCCTAATTCACAGTGTGGCTCCCAATAGGAACAAGTCAGGGTGGACTTTTTCAGATAGGCAGAAGGTGCGTGCCTCCAAGGACAGCTAACTGCGCAAGGCAGACGCCACAGAGAAAGACCTCGGAGAGGGCTTCGTCCCCAGCGGGCACCCGAACAAAGACGTCAAAAATCAGCAAGTGGCCTCCCTTCTTACGAACGACTGTGGGAGCTGGCAATCTCTGCCAGGCAGTGCCAAGAGTCAAAGGCAGTGGATCTCACCACTGGGTGTCTGCATTTTCAACAGCCACGGGGGTAGTGAGGTTGGATGCTCTCTCCCCCACCCTCGAGCTTTCCAAGGGCTTCTATTGTACTTTCTATTTCATGGAGGAAGAAGTGGGTTTGAATTTTATTTTATCTCGCTCGGTTGCAGTCTAGAGACTAACTAGGTCACGGAGCATGGAGCAACTTAAGAATTGGAAGGGGCTAGAGAGGTTACTGGGCAGCTCCATCTAACAGCACGATACTTCTTCTTGAATACCCAGGAAGATGATGCTCTCACCACCTTATATTTCAGCCTATGAGATTGTCGAACAGTATCTTCCTTTTGCAGAGTTTCTACCTGGGCGATTTGACTTGAATTTTCTTCTTTTTAAATATGCCTTCCTAAGCTTTCACCCCCATTCATACCTGTGACGCTGTCTATCAATATTGCCAACTCCGAAATGACATGACTATTTTCTTCTGAGATTTCCAATACTTCTGCTATGGGTCAAATTCTGTATGGCGAAGATTCATATGTTGAAGTCCTAACCCCAAGTATCTCAGAGCATGACTCTATTTGGAGATACAGCCTTTAAAGGCCTGGTTAAGTTACAGTGAGGCCTTTAGGGGGGGTCCTAATTGAATCTGGCCAGTACCTTATAAGAAGAGGAAATTTGGGCACAAAAAGGGACTCCAGGGGTGCATGTACACAGAAGAAAAGTTATACGAGGGCCTGGCATGAAAGCCAAGAAGAGAGGCCTCATAGGAAGCCAAACCCACTGACATGTTGACCTTGGGCACCTAGCCACCAGTACATTTCTGTTGTTTAAGGTGCTCGGTTTGGGTAACTTTGTTATAGTAGCCTTAGCAAACGGATACAACCTCCACGTCAAAACTGGATCCGGACCAAAGGTTCCTGTTGCTTTCTTCATTCTCAGAGAAGGAATCATTGTCAAAACAATGAAGTCAGTCTATTTCCAATATGGTAAGGCTTCCCTTATCAATGCTATTTCCAATAGATGGATGCAGGGTCGAAGTCTCCACCAACTCATTCAACCAATGCTTACTAAAGATCCGCTGTAAACCAGGACCCACCCTAGGCACGGAGACCGCCACCGTGGATACGTCCTGCCTGCTTTTTCTGGGAATCCACACAGGAACACACAGAAGCAGGGCGTTTTAACCAGCGTCAACGTGGAGGTCTGTGCAAATAAGAGGTAGCCAGGAAGTAAGGAGTCCCCTCGTCAGGGAGAAGAATGAAGAAAACAGGATAGTAATGCACTAAAAAACACAAGTGCAGAAGAAAGACTAGCAGGCTTTTTTCCACTGTGCAAAACAAGGGAGAAGCTTCTCAGGCGCGTGTAGTGGCTGAGAAGATATATATATCTTACAGGCAGGGTGACATAATACAGGTTGCACTGTGCCCTGCTCAGGGATCTGAGTTTAATTCTCAAGCACTAGAGCCACAAAAGGATTTTAAGCAGAGGATTGAGGTGTTTAAATTTACATTATCACCAGTTCACGTGACCTTCCTGCATCTCATTAATCCCCTGTCTCACAGGGAGACTGGGGCTTTCACCCACAGCAATATTATTTCTATTTCCTCTTTTTATAAATTAGTTCAAGCCAGGTGTGGAGATGCATGCCTGTAATCCCAGTACCTGGGAGACTGAGACAGGAAGATGACAGGTTCGAGAACCACCTCAGCAATTTAGAGAGACTCTCAGCAACCTAAGGAGACCCTGTTTCAAAATGAAAAATAAAAAGGGCTCAGGTGTGGCCGAGAGGTAGAATGCCCCTGGTTTCAATCCCCAGTATCACGCATACAAAAAGTTATTTCATATTCATTGTAAAAAAATTAAACAAGCCGGGCGTGGTGGCGCACGCTCGTAATCCCAGCATTTGGGAGGCTGAGACCGGAGGATCCGGGTTCATGGTCAGCCTCAGCTACCTAGTGAGGCACTCTGCAACTTAGTGAGACTCGGTTTCAAAATAAAGAATAAAAAATAGGGCTGAGGCTAGCCGGGCGTGGTGGCGCACGCTTGTAATCCCAGCATTTGGGAGGCTGAGACCGGAGGATCCGGGTTCGCGGCCAGCCTCAGCTACCTAGTGAGGCACTCCGCAACTTAGTGAGACCCAGTTTCAAAATAAAGAATAAAAAATAGGGCTGGGGGTGTAGCTTGGAGGTAGAACACCCCTGAGTTCAATCCCTAGTACCAAAAAAAAAAAAAAAAAATAGGGCTGAGGGTATAGCTCGGAGGTAGAACGCCCCTGAGTTCAATCCCCAGTACCACAAAAAAAAAAAAAACAACAACAAAAAAAAAACAATATGATAGTTTACAGAGATAACCATTAAGGTGTCTGGGGTTTTTTGTTTGTTCGGTTTTTGGTTTTTTGCTTCTCTTGTGACCCATTCCTTTCTACAGTTTTTTTCTCTTTGTGTTCCGTTTGGGATATTTTCTCTCGCCGTGTCTTTACGTTCACTAATCTTTTTTTCTGCACTCTGTCTTTGCTGTTAATCCTATGCAGGGTTAATTTTCATCTCCAGAATTCAATTTGGGTCTTGAAAAATGGTTCCTGTTAATGGAGGGAACTGGAAAACATTATGTTAAGTGAGATAAGTCAGTCACTAAAAGTTAAAAATCAAATGCTCTCCCTAATATGTGGAAGCTAGGGAGAAAATGGGACATAAGAGGGACTCCAGGTGAAGGAGAATTCTTAGGTGAACAAAAAATTTGACTTAATGGAAGGTAACGGGAGGAGGGGGGGACACCCTAATGA
>PVLC010014673.1:9240-20292 GCA_004027655.1 Graphiurus murinus | reverse complement strand
TTAAAAAAATAAATTAAAAAAAAAAAAAAGAAAAATGGTTCCTGTTTATCCTTATCATGCTCTGGTTTTCTTCTACCTTCTTGAACCTACAGAGTATAATCATAATAGTTTTCATGTCTTTACCTACTAATTCTATTGTCTGTGTCATTTCTGGATCTGTTGTTATTAATTGACTTTTCTCCTTTTTATGGATTTTAGTTCCCTGCTTCTTTGCATGCCTGATAATGTTTTATTAGTTGTCAAACACCATGATTATTATATAGGAAGATACAAGAATTCTTTTTTTTTTGCCATACTGGGAATTGAACTCAGGGGCATTCTACCTTCAAGCTATACCCCCAGCCCTACTTTTTATTCTTTATTTGGAAACAGGGTCTCACTAAGTTGCGGAGTGCCTCACTAGGTAGCTGAGGCTGGCCTCGAACTGGGTTCCTCTGGTCTCAGCCTCCCAAATGCTGGGATTACAAGTGTGCGCCACCATGCCCGGCTACAAGAATTCTTTTGCAGTCTTTATATATTTTTCGTCTTTGTTTTGGGATAAAGAATAAAGCTGTTTGATTTTTTTTTTTTTTTTCGGTACTGGGGATTGAACTCAGGGGCGTTCTACCTCCGAGCTATACCCCCAGCCCTATTTTTTATTCTTTACTTTGAAACCGAGTCTCACTAAGTTGCGGAGTGCCTCACTAGGTAACTGAGGCTGGCCGCAAACCCGGATCCTCCGGTCTCAGCCTCCCAAATGCTGGGATTACAAGCGTGTGCCACTACACCCGGCTTATTTGATTTTTTTTTTTTTTAAGGCTTGCTTTTAAGCTTCCTTCAGTGGGCCCACCTTGATCCAGGGATAATTTGATCCCACTATTAAAGCCATATCCTTCAAAGGACTCTACATGACATCTAGTGTGCTAGGAGGCTTTGGGCTCTGTGTTGGGGGAACAAACTATTCTTCCCTCTGCGTGAGCTGTGGGGATCGTTTTACCTGCTGCACTTCAGTGGTTCTTTGCCTGGGCTTGCATGGTTTCCTCTGCAGATTGCTGGGGGTCTCTCTTGGTGTAGCTCTCTGTTCTCTGATAATCCGCCCTGCACATTTTTGCAGCCTTGATCTCCCTGAACTCTGAATTGTTTCCTCAACTCAGGGAGGCCAGCAGACTCTGGGTTCCGTTTCCTGCACTAGAAACTCCATGCAAACAAGCCCAAATACCTAACTGAAAAATTTCCTGCAATGACCACATGCACCCTTAGAAGCCAAGGAGCCACTTGTCCTGTTGACGGCGATTATGATGAGGAAGACAACACAGAGTGCCGGAGCAAGGGAGGACTGAGGCCAAACCAGGTCAAGGGTGGAACTAGATGCCTTGGATCTCCAACAGAGAGAGAGAGAGAGAGAGAGAGAGAGAGAGAGAGAGAGAGAGAGAGAGAGAGAGAGAAGAAGAAGAAGAAGAAGGAGGAGGAGGAGGAGGAGGAGGAGGAGGAGGAATAATCAGAATATGATATTGAGTATGACACCCTTTTACAGAAAGAGATGTGGACAACTTTATTCAGAAGCCAGAATATTGGATTCCATCAGCCCAAAGTCTCCCTGATGAGCCATCTTTTCCTTCCTTCTCTCTCTTTCCCTGCCCAGCATCCTCTTCTTGCCCAAATCTGATTCTCAGCCGTGTCATGAATGCTTTGTAAACACGGGCACTGGGCTAGTCAGGGTGGACACCAAACATGTCTCCGAACAGGCCCTGGGCTTGCTGAGCTTACGCCTGGAGGCAGTTATTTCTGCCCTGGTGCTCTGCAGGGAGCAGGGGGCACCCGGCCCCAAAGAGGCAGTTACCCATGTCTGTGAAGAACTGGGGAGGGTCCAAATGGCTTCACGGAGGACAAAGTATATGTTCAATCCAAAGCTCCTGAATTCAGAAAGTAAATCAGTTACCTGCCTGTAACCCAACGCCAAGCACTCTCTGAAAGGTACCTCTCGCCTCTCAGATGTCAGGTGATCCTGTTTCCGATTTCTCAAAGCAGCATGGATTAGTCAAGCAATGTGCCCGTCTGCTCTGCCCCCTCCTCTTCTCTGCTCATTGTTTGTCTAAATAGTTGTTTTAGTGAGTGAGAAGAAAGAATGGGAGGCAATTAGTGTTTCTTGTAATGTTCCGTGTTCCGTTTTGTAATCCTTCTGTCAGGTTTATTTTCATGTTAAGCAAAGGCAGTCCCACCGGAATATTATAATCTCTTCTTAGCGTTAGCAGAAAAGCCAACGAACGGTATTTAAATTAATAAAGAAATTTTCGAGAAAATGAAGGGTTTCTTTGAGAGTGTCAGTTTAAAGAGCAGGTCATTCTTCTGAGCTTGGCTTGTCTCTAAAGTGGTTAAAGTCAGACATAACACTCTTTCTAAGAAGCCGGGCAGGCATCTTAGTCTAGATTGTAGGATCCACTGAAAGTGACATTTGTAGCTGGCCTGCTGCAGCACAGGGTTGTTTTTTTGGGGGGTGAGGTGGGGTGGGGGGTTACTGAGGATGGAACCCGGGAGTGTTCTACCTCTGACCTATACCCTGACCCCTGTTTTATTTTTTATTTTGAAACACAGTCTGGCTAAGTTGCTGAGGCTGACTTTGAACTCGCGATCCTCCTGTTTCAGCCTGCACAGGGTCTTATATTTCTGTTTCCTTCTGTCTGCAGCCTCTGCCTGAGTCAGCACCAGTCACAGCCTCTGAGTCACTTCAAGAGCCTCCTGCTTTTCCCTTTGCTCGGCACTACTGAACCTCGAACCCGGCTCCAATGACCAGATCCTACACCACCTTTCCTTCCTGACCTCCCCACTTCACCTCACACACTCGTTCCACTTCCACGCACACGGCTGCTCTTCCCCTTCTCCAGCCTGCACTTTCCTAGCCCTGAACCTGCCCCTTTGCCCATTCCCTCCTGCCAGGTCAGGTCTGGCCCAGCCTTCAACCAGGAAATTCCTCCACTCCTCTCAGCAGGAAGCGCGTTCTCCCACAGGTGTGTCTTGTAGATTCTATCCCTACCTGTCCAGAGCGTGGACCAGTTTCACTTTTTTTTTTTTTTTTGCGGTACTGGGGATTGAACTCAGGAGCATTCTACCTCCGAGCTATACCCCCAACTCTATTTTTTATTCTTTATTTTTTGAAACAGGGTCTCACTAAATTGCGGAGTGCCTCACTAGGTAGCTGAGGCTGGGCGCGAACCCAGATCCTCCAGTCTCAGCCTCCCAAATGCTGAGTTTCACTTTTTATTATAGATTTCTCTCTCCCTAAACAACACATGCATATGTTCTCCTTTTTAAGAAACCAAAACACTGCCGGGAGTGGTGGTGCACACTTGTAATCCCAATACTTGGGAGGATGAGACAGGAAGATTGTAGGCTCAAGATCAGCCTCAGCAACTTAGTGAGACCCCATTTCAAAATTTAAAAATGGGCTGGGGGAGCCGGGCGTGGTGGCGCACGCTTGTAATCCCAGCATTTGGGAGGCTGAGACCGGAGGATCCGGGTTCGCAACCAGCCTCAGCTACCTAGTGAGGCACTCTGCAACTTAGTGAGACTCGGTTTCAAAATAAAGAATAAAAAAAATAGGGCTGGGGGTGTAGCTCGGAGGTAGAATGCCCCTGAGTTCAATCCCCAGTACCGCAAAAAAAAAAAAAAAAAAAATGGGCTGGGGGGTGTGACTCGGAGGTAGATGCCCCTGGGTTCAATCCACAGTTCCACAAGGATGGAGGAAGAAAGGAAGGAAGGAAGGAAGGAAGGAAGGAAGGAAGGAAGGAAGGAAGGGAGGGAGAAGGAAGGCAGGAAGGAGATAAAGATTAAGACCCCTTCACCTCCACCTTGGATTCCCTCTCTACTTTCCGTAGCTGACCATTCTGGTGAGTTTGATATATTTTCCTTCTAAGTTTATGTCTACATCTATGTGTTTATGTCTGTATACATACATACATACATACATAGATATATATATACATAATTGTATCTAAAAGCACATAATTTTTCAATTTGCACAGCCCCGCTTTGTGACATCTGTCCATGCCGATGCATACAACCGTGGAGATTTGCTCTGCATTATCCTACGGGCTTCCATCCTGTGACAGCCTTCGCATCTTATTCCGGCCATCCTCTATTTATGGGCAGTCTGCTCCCTCGGCCGGGAAGGTTTTCCTGTCAGCTGGCCCAGCCGACTAACATCCAGGTGTTGCCTCCTCCTCTGCCATAAATTCTCTCCGACGACCCCCTCCCTGTCCTCCTCTGTCACCACCCCTTGGGTCACACTCTCAGGAAGCCTGGCATGTAGGTTCTTCCTGACCGTCACTGCCAGCAGCTGTTCCTGCCTCGCGGCCATCTGACAGCAGGCCCCGGGGTTCAACTTGCCTTTGACCTCTATCAATGCCTCCGTATCGGCGAAGGCGGCCCCCTCGCCCAGGAGCCGAGGAGCTGACACGGAAAGCAACAACACACCCAAGCAGTGGCTGCACACCTCCGAGTCTTCACAGGAGCTCCTCGGGACTGGCCATTCCTCCTTGTGCATCGGGAGCGCAGCACGAGCCTGACCATGCGGTAGATCTTCAATACATATAAGCTGAATCAACACGTCTTGTTTCTCAGATGTGACTGCAAGTTCCTGGAAGTCAAGTTGTGTATCTGCTTCATTTTCCACCCCCTCAAAGGTCTGGCGTGGGGCTTTACCCCATGTGTGCTACATAAACATTGAACCCAAGACAGAAAGAGCACATCCGTCTGGCCATTTCTGACAGAGAACCACTCCTGTTGGAGAAACGGATGGGAAGTGAGGTGGAAAACTGGTCACTTTGGTATAACCAAGCAAAAAACAACTATAGTAATTGCAGGGGAGGAGACAGGAATAGGAACAGCTGATGAGCCTCCCCTGGGAGTCACAGGAGGGGTGCTGCGGAGAGGGTGCGCCTGCCCTGGATTCTGAGCGGGGACCCCATACACCCGTGCTGACTGTCTCTCTCCTTCAATGGAACCAGGAGCTCAAGGCCAGCTGTGTGATTTATAAAGACATTTAAAAAGCTCCCACTATAGCCCAACGTGATGGCACGTGCTTGTAATCCCGGTACTTGAGGCTGAGACAGGAGGATCGTGGGTTCACAGCCAGCCTTGGTAAGTTAGTGAGACCCTGTTTCAAAATAAAGAAAAAAAAAAATAGGGCTGGGAGTGTAGCTCAGAGGTAGAATGCTCCTGGGTTCAATTCCCAGTACTGAAAAAAAAAAAAAAAAAACTCACTATGATATATAATTACAATGCACCAATAAAAGTATAAAAATAAATAAATAAAACAGTGGATTGAAACATTAAATAAAAAATAGTTCAGCCGAGCATGGTGGCGCACATTTGTAATACCAGTACTTGGGAGGCTGAGACAGGAGGATCATGGGTTCCCAGCCACTCTCAGATAATTAGTGAGGCCCTTTGCAACTTAGTGAGACCCTGTTTCAAAATAAAAGAATAAAATTGGACTGGAGGTGGAGCTTGGAGGTAGAATGCCCCTGGGTTCTATCCCCAGGACCAAAAAAAAAAAAAAAAGCTCCTGGCCGAGTTTCTGCTGCCGGTCCTGTGTCGATACAGGAGTGTCCTGGTGATTGTGCATAGCTCCGCCAGCCCTCCTACCAACATTGCCTCGGTCTTGACCAGCCTGCCTGCCCCAGGCTCTCCTGCCCGAGAAGGGTCTATGGCAGCCGAGTTTGGCTCTCCAGAAAAGCTCTTCTAGATCTCAGGAAAGCAAGGGCTTTCTGAGAAGGGTCAATTAGGTTTTTAGGAGCCTTCTTCTACCAGGATCCTATATACCGATCTCCAGGGCTGCCCAGTCCGCGGCTGCTCCTCAATTCACTCCCTACTTAAAACATGCTCCAGGGACAACGTTTTAACCCAAGATATGGCTGGGCCCGCCATCTTGCTGCCTGGTTGTCAATACTTCCAGACTCACAAAGGTCCTTGAAGATATTGAGATATTGTGTTCATTCAGCTTGCACATAGAGTTAGTTCCTTCTGCCTGGGACACTTTGCCACCACTCTTTCTTTTTTTCTTTCTTTTTTTTTTTGTGGTACTGGGGATTGAACCCAGGGGCCTTCTACCTCCGAGCTACACCCCCAGCCCTATTTTTTATTCTTTATTTTGAAACAGGGTCTCACTAAGTTGCCGAGGGCCTCACTAGGTAGCTGAGGCTGGCTGAGAACCCATATCCTCTGGTCTCAGCCTCCCAAATGCTGGGATTACAAGCGTGCGCCACCACGCCCGGCTCCCGCCACTCTTGCTCACGTGATTGCATGCATCTCTTGTTAGATCTCAGCCTTCCTAATCCTCCCTGGCCAATGTGACATCAGTTTGCTATATGGTTCCATACACCCATTCACCCCTCGCCCCCTTACAGCCCAATGAGCATCATCAGGTCCATCTGGATCAGACAGGCGGAGTGCCTTATGCTCACAAAAGAATCAACAAAGAAATGTCAAGGGACGACAGAGTAGCCCCCTGACGGTGTCACAGGTTTTATAGGACCTTCATCCAGACTCCTTTCTGACTTCTTTGGTTGGAAAAGAATCCCTGGGTGGTGGTGGTGGTCATGGGAGATTTGATATAGAGGCTTTTCCTTGAGGGTTGCACTATGTTTTAAGAAAATGCCTACTCCCGGCTGCACAGTTTAAGTGCATAAAATTTGCGTATTGCAATAAATACTTGGCCTCATGAATTTCTAGCCTGTTAAATAACAGAACTTAAAATGCTAGGTAAGCATGTAAAAGGAGATAGCATCATAAATACCGGAAAATTACAGGTTGGTGGTGGGTTTTTTTTTTTTTTTCCTCCTTTGATCAGGTAACTTCACCACATGAAAGAGTGGAGGACTCGCAGGGGGTCTTGGGTAGAGTTTTTCCCTGCCTCGCTTGCTTCTGATCAGTTTGGGACAAGAAGGGCGACGCCGCTTGGTGGACACCAACTAGGATGACTGCCCAGGTCACAACAAATGTCCTTTAGTTACAAACGTCTCCAAGCAAAGGGGAAGGCGGTGGGCAATTCCATCTGTGCATGAAGGATGGATCCCCGACCCAAGCAGGACCGGCTGATGCTCTTCTGGATTTGACACTTAAACACTGGAGCACTGGGGCAAAGTTAATAGGACGGCGACCCCTGTGGAGGCCATCCTGACCGGTCCTGCTGCAGCCGGATCCTGGCCTGCTGGGAACTGGCTCTCGCCCTTCCTAAGGCTCCCCACCAGGCGGCAGATTTTAGTGTTATCCCACAGCATCTTCATTCTTGCTTCTCTGCACGGAAAGCATTCTCACAAAAGAAGCACAAAATGGGGAATAAGACAGGAGGTTTACTTAGAAAAGCAACAGCGCCCCGTGAAGAAGGCCATGCTAAACGAATGTGGGGAACGGGATGGGGTGGGGGAAGGGAACGTCCAGAGAAAAGCATCGGAAACAGGCCATTTTCTGGGGTCAAAAGCTGCCTGGGACAGAAGTTACCCTCCAGAGAGGGGGTCCAGCGAGGTTTGTTCCCAGATGTGGGAAGCGGTGTAGAGTCAGCAGGGAAACCTTCCCCCTCATGCACGCGCACTGAGGGAAGTTATTATCTCTCAGTGAGTCGGCCTGGTCTTTACGCCCTCCCACAGGGGTGGGGGTCTAAGGGAGGCTCTTCAGGTGGGTTTGTCTTCTTTTTTATTTTTTCACTTCTTATCTTTTGGTAGTACTGGGTTTTTTTGTTTTGTTTTTTTTGTTTGTTTTTTTGTGGTACTGGGGGTTGAACTCAGGGGCATTCTACCTTCGAGCTATACCCCCAGTCCTATTTTTTATTCTTTATTTTGAAACCGGGTCTCACTAAGTTGCAGAGGGCCTCACTAGGTAGCTGAGGCTGGCCGCGAACCCGGATCCTCCAGTCTCAGCTTCCTGAATGCTGGAATTACAAGCATGCACCACCACACCCGGCTCAGTACTGGGGTTTTGAACCCTAGCTACACCCCTGGCCCTTTTTTATTTTGAAACAGGGTCTCACTCAGTTACTAAGATTCTCGCTACATTGCTAAGACTGTGCTCCAACTTGCAATCCTCCTGTCTCCGCCTCCCAAGAACGGAGATTACAGATGTGAGCCAGCACACCTGGCAGGTCAAGCCTTCTGGTGTCTCTGCTTCCCTTCTGTCCCAGCTGACCCTGTGTGTTCACGTCTAACTAGACTACCTAACACTAAGATCAGAATTCACTCTTTCCTCATTCCTGTGAGCTGAGCCGGCCCAGGATCATTTCAATGTATTGTCTTCTCAAGGGCACAGATACACCTAGAGATGCATAGATTTCCCCCAGGTTAAAGGTAGGGTTTTGTTGCTCAAACATTCTCTCGCTTTCTAAAGGGAGTTGGCTGCAGATCCAGGGTAGTTCAGCTGCACAGGGTCAGCGTGAGTCTCTCATGCAAGATCTCCTGGTGCCTGGTGAGGTTGAGAAGCCGCGGGGCTGCAGCTACCTTGAGCTCCATGGGAAGGCATGTTCTACTAAAGAAAGGACACTTGGCCTGCCTTTCTGACGACTATTTGTTTCCAAAAGTAGAGGACACAATGAATGTAGCTTTCACTTTGAGTTTGCTAATTGGCATTGAAGAAAGAAATCACCTGTGCAAAGAAGTGGCCCATCACGTCAACCAGGAACCCAAGCGGTGCCCTAGGCTTCAGGAAATCAGACGTCTAAATGTCCCGTGGAAATACAGTTAGGACGGTGGAGCGGTGCCGGGGAAGGAAATACGGCTCTGGAGGCTTCCAAAAATGGGATTCCAGCTACAAAATCACAAATAACTCCGAAGAGGAAGAGAAAGAAAAGATAATCGGAGCAGCAGTGGGGTTTCAGAGGGAACTCTCTGATAAGCCAGGGTTTTAAATATGAAAGAACAAAGTCCCCCATGCTCAAGGACATCGCAATCTGGCGAAAAAGATAAAACTCTTAACCTAATAACTCACACCCAAAGGAGAAGGTGCGGGGAAGTTTGGAAGAAGGGCTAGACACTGGCTACTGGGAGTGGCGGGCGACAGCAGCTTCCAGCTGGGGAGATACGATCTTGTCCACGTCACCATTTTTTTCCTTTAGACCAAATTGGACTGACTCCTCATCACGTGGAAAGAACAGACGAGGTCCTCATGGTCTTTGACCATCCAGTGACCTGTCATCGTCTCAGCACATTGGAGATTGCTAGCAGTGGCAGAACCTTGTATTTATTGCCTGCTAATTGCAGTGTATTTGAGGGCATGACCTTATTCCACTTCAATTACGTCTGTCCTTATGCTATGTCTGCGGAGAAGTAAATACTTATTTTACAACAAAGGAGAAGACAGTCTGTCCAAGTCCACACAGCTAGCAGACAGTGAAATCAGGATCCGAAATCAGATCCTGGAGCTATCCTATTCTACTCTGCCTCTTGAGAGAAGTGACAGAACACCGAGACCCATGCCTCATTTTATGTACAGCCAGGGAAACCGGGTCCCCCCGACTAGCTGGTTTAAGAGGGTCTTCACTCCCCGGGGGGGGGGGGGCACGCAGGGACGGCCTGATGCTGAAATTGTGTTGCCTCTTCTCAATAAAGGGACATATTGTTGAGATGTTGACGTGAAACCCCAGTCTACGTCTACGGTGGTAAAACGGAGGCAAGCTTGCCCCCAGCAGGGCTTCTGGTACCCACCTAATTTACCCCTCTGGCTTACCTGGCTCTCGCCTGCCCATAAAAACTGACCACCTCTGGGTCCTCCTGCCTTGTCTCTACCGCTGTTTGCCCTTTATTTTCATGGCTCATCTGTGACTTCGTTTTTTGTTTTTGTTTTTGTTTTCTTTTTAGATTTTTTTTTTTTTTTTTTGAGGTACTGGGGATTGAACTCAGGGGCATTCTACCTCCGAGCTATACCCCCAGCCCTATTTTTTATTCTTTTAATTTTGAAACCGAGTCTCACTGAGTTGCAGAGTGCCTCACTAGGTAGCTGAGGCTGGCCGCGAACCCGGATTCTCTGGTCTCAGCCTCCCGAATGCTGGGATTACAAGCGTGCGCCACCACGCCCGGCTTCTTTATAGATTTTTAAGTCCTTGAGGTTAGTGACTCTAGAAGAATAAATGTTCAACATAGATTTGTTGAATTAGAGTCTCTTTTTTCGGTTTGTAAAGCTATCCAAATGTAAAGCTTTCTGTATTTAGTATTTGGAAGAAAGCTAATTTTGTAAAGCTTTCCTTGAATACTGTAAGAAATGTACGAGAGCCTTACTATTTGCTATTATTTCATTTTGGAAGCACTTATATCCTAATTCTTTTTTTTTTTTTTTTCAGTACTGGGGATTGAACTCAGGGGCATTCTACCTCTGAGCTATACCCCCCAGCCCTATTTTTTATTCTTTATTTTGAAACCAAGTCTCACTAAGTTGCGGAGTGCCTCACTAGGCAGCTGAGGCTGATATCCTAATTCTTATTAAAATATTTTGTTGGTCTTCTTCTAGCCCAAGGCCTGACCCAAAAGCTTTCTTGTCAACCTGATGTGAGATTCTTCCCATAAAGACAGAAAACATAAAAACTCAGAATAAAAATATTGCAAAATCATCATATTATATCCTCCATAAACTGATGAATGTTTAAACAAAACAGGGTATATTTAGACGAGGGAATAATATCTCTCCATAAAAAGGAATAAAGCACTGATTCATACTAGAGTATGAATGAAGGGGGAACCTTGAAAACATTTATGCTAAGTAAAAGAAGCCAGACACAAAAGGCCACATAGCTTTTGATTTCATTTCAGAAAGCAAATCGTTGTTTATCTTAGGATGGGGAAGTGTGGGGACTCGTGGTCAGAGCTAAAGAGTACAGGGTTTCTTTTGTGGTGACAGACTTTGTGTGTGTGTGTGTGTGGGGGCATTGGGGATTGAACCCAGAGGCATTCTACCTTCAAGTTACACCCACAGTCTGATTTTATTTCTTTTCTTTCTTTCTTTTCTTTTCTTTTTTTTTTTTTTTTTTTTTTTTTTTTTTTTTTTTTTTTTTTTTTTTTTTTTTTTTTTTTTTTTTTTTTTTTTTTTTTTTTTTTT
>PVLC010014672.1:0-31709 GCA_004027655.1 Graphiurus murinus | reverse complement strand
GGAGAGGGAGAGGGAAAGGGAAAGACAGAAAGGGAGGAAAACTAAGACATACATATTTGAACATGTCCCTCTCAGTCAGTTAATACAATTGGTGTGATTTAGAGATAGAAAGTAGGTAAAGAAACTCCTACATGGGTAGACTTTATGCAATATCACATAGTGCTGCTGCCTAGTCTTTAGTTAGCTTTAAACCTGTTTCAACATTGCATTGAAGGCCAGATATTCAGCAGAGAAAGAAACTCATCACAGTTTATTCTATAGAAACCTCTCCTAATTTCTTCAATGATCTATACTTAGAATTCGTTCACAAAGATTCTTACTGCAATCCACATATATGCAACACTTCCAGTGTCATAGGCTATAATGGTGTAAACAAAAGGATTATGACCTCTCTCAGTGGACTTCCTGCTATATGGAAGCAAGATTACATGGAGAAAAGGGGATTCTATCTCCATCTACAACCCCAGCCCATTTTATTTTTGACTTGAAACAGGGTCTTGCTAGGTTGCTGAGAGTCTTGCTATATTACTGAGACTGGCCTTAAACATTAATCTCTTTTCAAAATGTATCTCTATATAATCACAAAGATCCCATACTAATTGCTCTTAATTTTTATCTCCGTTTTGTAAATTCATATTCTATGCTGGGGGAAGATGTCCAATTGAACCTGTCAAAAACTTAGTGCCACATGTTTTAAAGTACTTGACAAGAGTCTCATTAAAAGTCTCTTGTAAATGTGGAAATGTAGGTGTTGAAAAAGATAAAACCACTAGCCGCTAAATTTGCAATTTAAAAAATGCAAATCCAAGATGTGTCAGATTTAACAAAGCTACTGCTGGGGTCCAATTTCATAGATAAAAGGCCAGCAATCCACTTTACCCCAAGCAGTTCAATGAAAGTTGTGTGATTTCTATTGCTTCATCAGGTAACTACAAAGTCGTTTCCTCACAGTAATTCTTTTTTTTTTTTTTTCTTTTCTTTTGTGGATTTCAAAATATCTGACTGTGGAATGAGTATGTTTTGTTCATGATAAAGGATATATAAAACACCCTATGCTCAGTTTTGATACATAGCCCCTGATAAACAGTAGCTATAACACCAAACAGTCATACCAAGCATAAGGAAAAACACTTGGGAATTTGTCTTATACTTATGAATTTATGAAATCATCACTTTTCTGCATCCATCATCTTTGCCAAATTCTCCTTTCAATTTACAATCTGATTATCACTTTCCTTCAATTTTTAAATTTTGTCTGAATATTTCAAGATTTTGAGCCACATTAAGATACACGAAACTAACTAAATAAAATACACTTTTAATCATTTTTTCTTGCAATTCAGAATCATGCTTGCAGATCTCTTTATTCAATGGTTAAAACCAAACACATCTATGAGTTGCTTAGTTAACTTTAACCTCTTATGGAAGACTGAAATTCTTACCAAGGTATTCATTAAAATTGGGGGCTAGAGTGCATTCTTGGTCCTTTTGACAAAGTAAGCTTCATGTTTAAACAACAGATGTAATGTCCAAAGTTTGCATCCTTGGAGACAGACTAGGAGACAGATGGTAAAGTTGTAAACAGGACTCCAAATTGCTTTGGTGGACACAAATTTACTTTGAAGATTTTACTAAGTCTTTTCAACTTGTAAGCCACTCATGGGACCAGAAAGCAAGTTTACAGTGCAAACCTTAACCAGATACTAGGTACAATGGAGAAACCTCAACAAATGTAGATGTGTGGTTCAGATAATTCCCCTGAAAGTTCAGATAATTGCCTAAAGCTTATTTAAATCTATGGAAAGACTTTACCCTCTTCTTCACCCCATCACATCTTTTCTTCTTTCTTCCATAATCCTCTCTGCCCCACTCTGATCTTTTTGTCATTCTCCAGATCACCCTACTTTAAATCTCCCTATTTTATCCTGAATTTCCACCTCATTTTTGAAAAGATCCTCCCGTGCTGGCAAATTCCTAAAGTCAGAATGCAAAGGATTTCACTCTCACATTCTCCTCTTAGGCTTCTAGTTTTCAAGAGCCAAGAAAAAAAATAAATTTTTGGTTCTTTGGCAACTTTAGTCCAATGTTTCTAGAAAAAAAAAATTAGTGAACACAGATTCTAATGAGAAGGTATGAGCTAAATGGCCCACCTTCCCAATGATGTGCGGAAAGAAAAAATACACTGAAACTGGTCAATGGAAACACTCACAGGTATCTGTAAATCAAAGACATTTGTCTTGCCACTATTTCAAAACATCAAATGAGTAGCTGTGAATAATGTTCAAGATTCACATTCAAAGATTTCTTGTTTAAATACAATATTCAACACATTTAACTTTCTGAGATATAGTACAATTGATTGGGGAGGGGGGCAAAACCCTTTGATCCTCATGTTTAAAAACAGTCACCCAACCTTTGGGAAACAGCAGATAAGAGTTACCCTTCTGATAAAAGGAAACACATTTTAATCATTCTCAGTAACTCTCTCTTGATAAAAGGTGGTTGAACTGTCCTCCTGAAGAATTGTCAAATCTTTGTGTGATTTGAACAAGCAAAGGTCCTGGGACTTGAGTTGAGATAGCACAGTCTGACTATCAGCAAATAGCTTACAATAAAACCTGTAAGGGCATTTATATGTAATATTACTCATTCTCGTGTTCATTCAAAAAATAGGGATTGAAGATTAATTAAACACAAATCAAAACCCTCTCTTCAAAAAATATTTAACTCAACTATGGAGATAAGACATTTGCAGAAATAATTGTAATACAAAGTAGAAAATGGCACATATCCTAAAAGGGACAGATTGAGAGACACTGACATACAGAAGAAAAAAGATTCCATCTAGGAGAGAAGACAGCTTTCAGAAGACATGGCATTGAAGTGGGATTTTGAATGAATAAGTAGGATTTAAACATCTAAGAAAGAGGGAGAATAATGCAAATGAAGTAACTAGCATTAACTGGAAAGCATAGCACATACTAGAAATTCAGAAATGTAGGTTTATTTGTACACAGAGTAATGGAAATTAGAGAATGAAAGATAACACTGTGTGTGTCGAGGGATCTCTGGGGCTGTGGGTGGGAGAGCCTTCATTCAGGCTGGAGAGTTCGAATGGATACAGCAGGCAGTGTGGAACCATCAGATGATTGTGAGAATCCATGAATTTTCAAACAATATTCAACAAATGCAGTAAGTACTGTCTTTTCTACAAATGATACTGGGACAATTGGACATCCACTTGTAAAAAATGACTTAAAGCTTTATCTGATTCCACATTCACAAAAAATAGTTCAAAATGGATAGGAAATCTATATGTACAGGCTAAAGCTATAAAGCTTCAAGAAGAAAACGAGAAAAAATTTCATGACACTGAATTAGGCAAAGAATTCTTAGGACACAAAATGCATAATACTTAAAAAAAATTTTAAATGGATTAATTAGAAATGATCAAAAATAAAAATTTAAATTTATCACTAAAACATTAGAGGGGAAACAAAAATATAAAATATGAACTGAGAGAAATTATTTCTAAATCATAAATCCAAAAAATGACTTGTATCCAGAATAAGTATTATATGCTTTTTAACTCAATAAGATAAATAGCCATTTTTTTTAAAACTAGAGAAATAATTTGAATACACATTTCACATACAAATGGCTAACAAGCACAAGATGCTTGACCTCATTAGTCATTAGGAAAAAGTAAATTGAAAACACAGTGAGCTAGGCACTAGCTAGGTGGTGTACTCCTGTAATTCCAGTACTTGGGAGGCTGAAACAGGAAGATTGCGAGTTCTAGGACAGCTTCAGCAGGTCGTTAGACTCTCAACCTATGAGATGCTGTTTCAAAATAAAAATAAAAAATAGGGCTGGGAGTGTAGCTTTGAAATAGAATTCCCCAGGGCTCAACACACACACACACACACACACACACACACACACACACACACACACACAAAGAAAAAAAACTCAACAACAAAAAAAGCACAGTGAGATGCAACTTCACTTTTACTAAAATAGCTATAAACAAAAGACAGTAGTAGCCGGGCGTGGTGGTGCACGCTTGTAATCCCAGTGCTTGGGAGGCTGAGACAGGAGGATCACAGGTTCGAAGCCAGCCTCAGCAAGTTAGTGAGGCCATCTATAAATCAGTGAGACCCTGTTTCAAAATAAAAGAATAAAACAGGGCTGGAGGTGTGACTCAGAGGTAGAATGCCACTGGGTTCCATCTCCAGTGCCACAAAAAAAAAAAAAAAAAAAACAGTAGTGACATACATTCGGTGAGGATGTGGAGAAATGAAACTTGCATGCATTGCTCAAGTATAAGCAACTGGCCAGCCGCTTTGGAAAACAGTTTGGTAGTGCTTCAAAATGTAAATATAAAGTCACCATGGTATCCAACAATTCTACTTCTAAGTATACATCCAAGAAAAATAAAAACAAATGTCTATACAAAATCTCATAAATGTATTTTTCATATAAGCTTCATTTATAATAGACCCAAACTACAAACAACTCAAATATCTATCAAATATTGGATGGATAAAGACAATGAGGTTTACCATAAAATGGAATACTATGAACTATTGATACATTCTACAGATACATTTGAGACCAGCCTCAGCAATTTAGAGAGATCCTCTGCAACTTAGAAAAACCCTATTTCAGAATAGAAAATAAAAAGGGCTGAGAGTGTAGCTTAGAGGTAGAACTTACATGAGTTCAATCTCTAGTACCATAAGAAAAAAAGAGAGAGAGAGAGAGAGAGAGAGAGAGAGAGAGAGAGAGAGAGAGAGAGAAAACCTAAAACTGGATTTGGTGATGGTTATACAGTTCTTTAAATTACTAAAAATCAATGAATTGCATACCTAAAGCAGGTGAACTTGTGATTCCTGGAGCAGGTACTCTGAAAGTTACCAAAAATGAATAGAGAGTGCCTGCCATCTTTTTAACATAATTTATTTTCAAAAAATACAGATTTTTTGTAACTGAAAATTATTTTTAGTAACTGTATGTCTACCTACTGTTACATAGCAAGAAAAGGATAATTTTGTACATGATAAAGGTACTTTTAAGTATCTTTTTTTTTTTTTTTTTTTTTTTTTGCGGTACTGGGGATGGAACTCAGGGGCGTTCTACCTCCGAGCTACACCCCCAGCCCTATTTTTTATTCTTTATTTTGAAACAGGGTCTCACTAAGTTGCGGAGTGCCTCACTAGGTAGCTGAGCCTGGCCGCGAACCCAGATCCTCCGGTCTCAGCCTCCCAAATGCTGGGATTACAAGCATGCGCCACCACGCCCAGCTACTTTTAAGTATCTTTGCAATCTTTATTAAGTGATGTTTACTTTTTTTCTCTTCATCAGGGCAAAACATTTTTTTTCTTTGAAATAGTTCATAGAACTTCCATTTGTAGGGAAGACTTTTTCACCATTATTTGGAAGACATAGTCTCTTCTCAGTGGGTCAGAACACAGTCTAAGCCTCTGGTCACTTTTGTAGGCCTGGTCTATAAAATGACTCTTGCAAAAGAAAATTCATCTTTGTAGGCATTTATGGGCAACACCTGGACTATGGCTCTCAGTCAGTTTAGACAAAAATGGTATAGTGGTTTCTCCAGAGATTGAAAGGAAATACCACTCTTCCCCCAAGCAGATTATTTCACTGGTGTATTTGGGAAATGTTTTGCTTAGCATCTGTTGGACCTTGCTTCTTCTTCATTCTATTTCCTATCATTACCAAAGAAAGCACAGTAATCATATTAAACTTCAAAATAAATCACAAGTCATTAAGTCAGGGGCTTGGTTTTTAACATCCAACTGGAGAGACAAGTCCAGGTCACAGTTCCTTCCCGACAGCCTTCCTAGGCTATTGTCATTTCTGCTCATATCATCACCTCTCCTCCTGCCGTCAGGTCTGGTTGAGTGGGCCTCATTCATCCCTTTGGCAAGCACTTACTGAGAGTCTGGGAAAGTACTAAGTGCTATTCTGAAGACAGGGAAAGCAGCACAGAGCAATACAGGAAAGTTCCATGCCTTTGGGAGTTTATAGGCAGGCACTACACCAAATATTCATTCACACAATACACAATCAAAGCTAATGGATTGTACCCTCCTTTTCTGTCTGCATCTAAGTACAGTTATAGAGGTATAACCTCTAAAACATGGGTGAGGACTGTGTCTTATAAGAAAAGTTTGTTAACAGATGAGCAGTCTTCACAAATTCATAATTGAAAATGTAGCTTTGCAACTGAATAGGAAACCCTACTTAACTTCTCAAGGGTATACTTTCTCTTTAGTGGGGTCATTCTAAAAAACATTATTGGGCCAGTAATGTGACTCAGTGGTAGAGTACTTGCCTAGCATGCACAAGGCCCTGGCTTCCTCTACATTGCAAAAAGTAATAAATACGAGGACAGAAGGGAGAGAAGGAAGGAAGGAAAGAAGGAGGAAGAAAGGAAGGAAGGGAGGAAAGGAGGAAAAGAGGAAGGGAGGGACATGTTTTAGGGCGGGAGATGAATGTAGCTCAGTGAGAGAGCACTTCCTGGCATGTGTGAGGCCCCAGATTCAATCCTCAGTACTGAGAAAAGAAAAAAAAAATCACTCTAAAAACAGTCTTTGTTAACAGAAACGGTGCAGACAAAAACATGAAAGATCTCAATATTACTAGCATTAAACTAAGATGGTTGAATGAAAAACATTCATTCTAAGCTGATGATAAGCTTCTAAAGGGTGAGAAATACTTAAACAAACTTTTACTGTTGTTTTGAATAAAATAGAACCCTAACACTTTTCTGTACTACTGTCTCCTAAATTGTATTTTCATATTCTCCTTCATGTTAGTAGCCAGTTATCTTGGTATGTGGCCCACAACAGTTTGTTGGCTGTTTAGGTGGACATGATTTCTAAAGGGCATATATACACACACCTTCAATTTGAGCTCATGAATTTGATTAGAAATTAATTTTTTAATATGTATTGAAATGGTTGTTATTCTTTTTTAATTTCCTATATTTTTACCATAATTTGTTCTAATTTTTTTCTGCTTGAAAGATTTACACTCAGGTTAACAAATTTACTTATGAAAATGTTGATGGAAAGTCAGGCATGGTGGCACATGCTTGTAATCCCAGTATTTGGGAGGCTGAGACAGAAGGACCGCAGGTTCAAAGCCAGCCTTTGCAACCTAGTGAGACCTTGTTTCCAAGTAAGAAATAAAATCAGGCTGGTGAGCCGGGTGTGGTGGCGCACGCTTGTAATCCCAGCATTCGGGAGGCTGAGACCGGAGGATCCGGGTTCGCGGCCAGCCTCATCTACCTAGTGAGGCACTCCGCAACTTTGTGAGACTCGGTTTCAAAATAAAGAATAAAAACTAGGGCTGGAGGTATGGAGGTATAGCTCGGAGGCAGAATGCCCCTGAGTTCAATCCCCAGTACCACAAAAAAAAAAAAAAAAAAAAAAAAAAAATCAGGCTGGTGTGTAGCTTGGAGGTAGAATGCCTCTAAAACACACACACACACACACAATTGATGACTAAATAAATGTGTGAAGTAGACCATATATATACCCTTTTTGCTCTTAAAAGTAGTAAGCATTAATTTTGGACAAAAAATAAATTTTAAAAGAAAAATAAAAGCTTATTCTCATTTCTTTGTTCTTCATAGTCCAGGATCTAAGTCATACCTGTTTGTACTACAGAATTCGATGTACCACATTTGGAAAATATATCCATTTTCAAAACCTCTGTCTTTTCTTTGGTAAATAGAGGATGATAATACCTATACTGCTAAATTATGATAAAGAGTGTACAAAATTGAAGTATCAGGCTGAATATAAGCTATTTCTATAGTTCTCTTTTGGAATAAAGAACTAAATTATGTCCTGACATAAATTCTTTAAATAGTAAAATTGAAGTTACCTGGTCCTCTTTACATTAGTAAAAATATCAATACTGATTTTGCCTATAGCCAAGGTCCCATATATGTGGAGAAGACACATGGATATGGGCACATACCTCCTGGAGGAAAAATGTTAGGTTTTTACATTAAAAGAAAACTTTCCAGGCATGGTGGCACATATCTGTAATCTCAGTACTTGAGAGACTGAAAAGAGAGAATTGCAGGTTCAAGATGAGCCTTAGCAATTTAATGAGATATTCAGCAAACTAGCAAGCTCCTATTTCTTTTCTTTTCTTTTTTTTTTTTTTTTTTTTTTTTTTTTTTTTTTTTTTTTTTTTTTTTTTTTTTTTTTTTGCGGCAGTGAGGATGGAACCCAGGGGCATTCTACCTCCAAGCTATGCCCCCAGCCCTATCTTTTATTCTTTATTTGGAAACAGGGTCTCACTAAGTTGCGGAGGGCCTCACTAAGTAGCTGAGGCTGGCTGTGAACTCGGATCCTCCTGTGTCAGCCTCCCGAGTACTGGGATTACAAGCATACGCCACCACACCCAGCTGCAAGATGCTAAAAAATGTATTAGAGTTCCCACTTCTCCACGGTGCAACCACTTTGAAAAATACAATAGTATAGAGGATCCTCAGACATATGATCCAGCAATACCACTTCTGGGTATCTACCCAAAAGAAAGGAAACCAAACTATCAGACCTACGCATGTGTATCTATGTTTATAGCTGCACAGTTTACAATTGCCAAACTACGGAACCAGCCAAGATGTCCATTGACAGATGAATGGATTACAAAACTATGGGATATGTACACAATGGAATTTTACTCAGACATAAAGAAGAACAAAATCATGTCATTTGCAGGGAAATGGATGGAACTTGAAAACATTATACTAAGTGAGATTAGTCAGTCACAAAAAGTTAAAAATCGAATGCTCTCCCTAATATGCAGAAGCTATGGAGAAAGTGGGACATAAGGGGGACTCTAGACAAAGAAGGAGAAACCTTAGATGAGCAAAGAAGGTAACTTAACATAAGGTGATGGGGAGGGGGATGGGAAACACCCTAATGCACATGATGTACTTTCACAATCATATCAAAGTCAATCACTAAACTGAACCTGAGAAGGAGGGAGAGGGAGGGAGTGGGGTGGGAATTGGGGAAGGGTTAAATGAGAAATGTGTGCATGTTTGTCTTAACAGCTTATACCTAACAAAGATGTAACACACACACACACACACACACACACACACACACACACACAATCTTTATAGTTTCAATGGTGATAATAATGTTTCCTTTCTAGGGGTATTGATAGTATTGAGTACATATGATAATTTTTTGTTTTAAATCCAATATAAGGGCTGACACTGGTCAAATTTACTCAATAAATATAATTTCTTCACTCTTTTATCTAGATCCTTCCTCCTTTCCTCCTTAGAGAATAATAAAAGAATATTTATGATAGCAAACATTTCCTAATGATTCTAAAGACAATCCGAATTATATTCTAAATTATCTCTATAATATTCGATATGTCATTTTCATTTCTTTTCCATTTTCCTTTTTCTTTACTTTTTCATTTCTTTTCCATTTTCCTTTTTCTTTATTTTATTTTATTTTGTGCTACTAGGAATTGAACCCAGGATGTTCTACTGCTGAGCTACAACTCTGTTTTATTTTGGAACAGGGTCTATCTTAACTTGCAGAGGCTGCCACTAAGTTACTAAGGCTGGCTTTGAACCTGTGACCCTCCTGTCTTAGCCTCTCAAGTACTGTGATTACAGCTCCACTCCATTACATCTAGCTTGATATTTCTGATTTGCTATAATCCTATATTTAACTCCTAAACCACAGTCATACAATCTGATACAGTCAGGTTTATTTCATTTTTTAAAATAATTCTCAGCTGGGTGTGGTGGCGCATGCTTGTAACACCAGTATTTGGGAGACTGAGAAGGGAGGATCGCAGGTTCGCAGCCAGCCTCAGCTACTTAGTGAGGCCCTCTGTAACTTAGTGAGACCCTGTTTCAAAATGAATAAAAAATAGGGCTGGGGATGTAGTGAGGTAGAATACCCTTGTATTCAATCCCCAGTACCACAAAACAAATGAACAAACAAACAAATAAATAAAAATTCTCTGCCTTTTTCCCACTTTCAGAAATGAACAGTTCCAGAGCCTTTCTCTGGAATATAATCATTTATCATGGCCTTCTCTTAAACTGTACCACTACTTACCTAAATAAACCATTTCTATATCCCTAAAAATAATAATAATAAAGAAAACTTTTTCTTCATGTTTCCCAAATTACAATTCAGAGATACATCAAAACAGCACTAACCCTCAGCAACTTCCCCTCTTCTGATCATGGCCTCTCTTGCTCTCTTGGTAACCAGTGGTTCACATTCTTCACACTTACATGAATCAGCATTTATGTCACAGAGAGTGATCTTATTTACTTATTTTTCTGAAGAGAAAATAGATCAAAACATTATTTTAGCTGCGTGTGGTGATGCACGCTTGTAATCCCAATTCCTGGTAGGCTGAGACAGGAGGATCACAGGTTTGCACCCAGCTTCAGGTACTTACTGAGGCCTTCTATAACTCAGTGAGACCTTGTTTCAAAATAAAGAAATAAAAATAGGACTGGGGGTGTAGCTCAGAGGTAGAATGCCCTTGGGTTCAATTCCCAGTACTGAAAAAAAAAACTTTTTCTTTTAAGCTTAATATATAATGAATTTCCCTACAATCCAAATTTAACATTTTTAATATGAAGAGTATTTAATAGAAGTTTATCTTTCTCCACTTCTAGATTTTGTTGTTGTTTGTTTATTTGTTCATTTTTGGTGGTACTGGGGATTGAGCCCTGAGCTATACCCCAAACACTTGTTTTTGTTTTGTTTTGTTTTGTTTTGTACAGAGTCTTCACATTGCTGAGGCTGTTCTTGAATCTGTGATTCTCCTGTCTCAGCCTCTCAAGTACTATGATAGGATTATAGGCAGGCACCACCACTCCCAGTTCTCCACTTCTAGCTTTGCTTCTTGCTCTTGTTTATAGATCATCGTGTGTGTGTGTGTGTGTGTGTGTGTGTGTGTGTGTGTGTGTGTGTGTGTTGGGAGTAGAGGGAGGCAAATTTTCCCTAGAAACTTTTCTAGAGAAGAAAGCTTTGGACAGTCTACTTTTGGGGTATGGGATGAACAAGGTGGGGGACAGGACAACAATGCTTTTTATAATTTCCTATATAGTTAGAACCTTGGGCTAATTTCTGTGAAACAACTCCTTCCCACATAACATTTTATTTCTCTTGTCTACTTCCATTCTTATTTCTTGTGTTCAGGATTCACCTCTAATCCATCCTCTTATCCTCAGTGGTACATAGTAGAAATAGAAATCTTTAGAAAAAAGAATTTAGTAATGGTTAAGAACCCTAATTTTTGAGGTCAGAAACACGTGGGTTCAACTTATCTCTCTGTGTACTACTAGTAAATAATCTTGAACAAATCACATAAACTCTCCAGGACTTATTTATTATATATTAAAATACAACCAGCCGGGCGTGGTGGCACACGCTTGTAATCCCAGCATTCGGGAGGCTGAGACCGGAGGATCCGGGTTCGAGGCTAGCCTCAGCTACCTAGTGAGGCACTCCGCAACTTAGTGAGACTCGGTTTCAAAATAAAGAATAAAAAATAGGGCTGCGGGTGTAGCTCGTAGGTAGAATGCCCCTGAGTTCAATCCCCAGTACCGCAAAAAAATAAATAAATAAATAAAATAAAATACAACCAAACTTATATAATTACTATAAAGTTTAGCTGAAAATGAAATATATTGCTGAGATTAATAAGAGGTCATATTAATAAATGAACATGAAAAAGGAAAAGGGAAAGATTTTAGGAGATCTTGAGAAAAGATCTTTTGGAAGTTTCTAAATCATTTCTGAGGCTTTGCCATTCTTGAACCTCGGTCATTTTGGGGACCTTACTCAATCTCCTTCTTGTCTAGGGCATTCTCTGGATCTACTTTTATGGACATTTTAAATTCTTTACAGTCTTCTTTCAAAAACTTTTTATCTTATATTTTACCTCCTGACTCTAAATTTAAGGGAGCATTCATGGGAACTAATGAAGAGTAGAAAAGAATCATCTTTCGTGTCTAGCTGAGAAGTAAAACAACGCCATCTTCCCATAGTCCAAACAGACAGCTTTCCACAAGGTGTCTACAAGATCTCTCTTGAGCTAGGAACCAGATTCTAGGTCAACTCAGTTCTCCTAAGTCTTGGAGAGATGTTAGAGCCATTACAAAGAGATCCATTCTTCTACAAAAAGACAAAAGAAGTGAGCACTATAGAAATTAAAGAGAGCAACTATCAATGGGAGGCAATGTGATACAGAACAAAATCCAAGTACCTTGCCTGCATGTGCTCCTTAAGCTGAAGAGTAGGGGTAATGCCTATGACCTGAACAGTTGTTACAGTTAAATAACACTGCATGTATAAGGTGATTGGTATAGAGTAAGGAATCAATGAATACAAGTAAAATATTATATATTTTAGATTCTAACATGCATTTTTAAAATACATTGCAGCCTTCTTGCAGAATTACTAAGAGAAACAATGGTGTCAAATGTACACCTGTTATTCCTGCCTCCTAGAAGGATGTAAGGCACATATTTTAACTTCATTTAAAGGGAACTTTAAGCCAGGCGTGGTGGTCCACGCTTGTAATCCCAGCATTTGGGAGGCTAAGACGGGAGGATCCAGGTTCGCGGCCAGCCTCAGCTATCTAGTGAGGCACCCCGCAACTTAGTGAGACCCTGTTTCAAAATAAAGAATAAAAGATGGGGCTGGGGGTATAGCTCAGAGGTAGAATGCCCCTGAGTTCAATTCCCAGTACTGCAAAAAAATAAAATAAAATAAAAGGGAACTTTAAAACACAAAATAGAACTATGTGTTAGTGAAAATTCCAGCAACAAAAGACAATGTTAGCAGTGAGGTGATGATCAGGAAAAGAAGACCCAGTAAGTTTAAAAGAAAACATTAAGAGAATTTCTAATCAGCATATGGGCTTTGGCAAAAGAAACCAAAGACGAGATAGGGTTAAGAGACTGTTGGGCAAGAAGTAAAAGGATTCAGTGACAGCTCGGATAAGAAGGAAGAAAAGGATGCTGTGTGTTTAAAAGATAGGAGTGATAACAAGGTCTTCAGTCATGACAGAGAAGCCAAGCAAGGGATGCTTTCTTTAGAACAACACATTACATTTGATCTGCCTCAACTTAGCTTTGTATTTATCCAGAGCATCCTGATACTCCTCAAAGACACTAGATCATAGGGGCCAATGAGGAGAAGGGAAAAATGGTTTTTTTTTGCATATATTGTTGATGAGAAAAAAAAATTATGGGTAGCAAAGTATTCAGATATAGTCCATTCACAGTAGTTTTATAAGATTTTACATCAATAACTGAATAATTAATTGCCCCACTCTGCTAATTCTGACTTTTGCTAAAAACAGATATTACTTCTGTTGGCTCATCAGTGATTTTTAAGGCTGTCTTATAGAAGCCACAATATGGGAGGAATTCATGGTATATAAAGTTAAGAATTGACTACTAAAGTTCCATGTTTAGTCTTTAATCAGTAATGTTTTACATTTTAAAATTTTACATAGCCTCAATTCAGATAAAGGTTAAGTCAATTTATAATAATAAAGAGTTTAAAAAATTCAGTATGAACTAATTTGCAAGCAATAGCCAAGAAAACCTTAAATTTTTTATTCACTTTTATCAAATAGTGGACTTACAGGTGGTAAAGACATCACCAATATATGGTAACTGAATTTTTTTTCCTATATAAATAACAAAATCATCTCAAAGGAAAATCATTGCATCTAACTAGAGAAAAGACCCCAAGCTGGATGTGGTATTTATGCAGTCTTCACTCTTTATGAAATATATAAAAATCAATTAAATCTCTCTATTTGCCACTCTACTAACAGAAATTTAGCTAACAGTTTTAATATAACTGTGAGTGTTTGAATTCACTACCTCACCCTCACCCCCCCCCCCATATTTAATTACTAATTGCTCTAAATTTCATGGTCCTGCTAAGAGAGTCTGATTATGTAATTCTAAAGGATGGAGTACTAAATTATTGCTTTGCAATTTATTTTGTCTTTATTTATGTCTTCTTATCTTGATTAGACCTGTCTTTAAATCTCTACTGAGCCAAGTAGGGGGTTGAGGTGGGGAAGAAAACAAAAACAAAAAGAATGAGTTAAAATTTATAAGCCCTGAAGAATTGCTTGAAGGTTCAGAGTGATGACTGTTCCTTTTTGTGGCAGGATAAAATAAATGTCTAGTGCATTGCTACACTCCTTTGACATGTAAAAGAGAAAAAAAAAGATATGCTAGATTCACGAGACAAGGATCAAAATCCAGAAATGTAGGACACAAAGTATATTATCCAACCTTCTAGCAAAGGTTATCAAGAGTAGACCAAAGTTTAAAAACAGAAGAGCTTAACTCCTTAGTTGAGCATAGCACAGTATACATTGGAAAACAGAATTGGATAGAAAGCAGCAGCAGTAGAGTGAGCAACACTTACCTGTAAAAGCCTATGATATGTTCTGTGCTTAGAAGGAATTTATTGCTGTTCTTTTTCTGTTTTGGTCAAACTATCCCCCTTATCTTTATCACCTCATTTTTCTTAGTGTAGTCTTGCTGCTAGAATCTCTTTTCAACTTTCTCCAGCAGTTAAAACCCAATATCAAAGGACTTATTGGCCCACTTTCCTATATTCTGCAGACAATTCCATTCATTTTTTCTTAGGAGGCAAATGCAAAGAGATAGAGTGTGAGGAGGATGCTCAGTCTCCGAGAGGGGAAAATGCCTCTGAACTTTTGAGACAACTTCGAACCAATTTGTGGTAGGAAATGAAATCCATTGTCCTTATCTCTCTGCTCCATCAAAAAGATTTTTCCTTTCAGCTATACTGAAGTGTGTGTGTGTGTGTGTGTGTGTGTGTGTGTGTGTGTGTGTGTGTGTTCTGAAACCTAGAGATATTCTATACAATGTCCCTGGAAGTTAACCATTTCCATTCTTTTCCTGAAGAATTCAAGCAATCCCTCCCAGCAAGGCAAATGCCCACATTCCTACTAATGTGCTCTTCTTTGTCTTAAAAAAAAAAAAAAAAAGCTCCTGAGATATAGCAGTCCTGATAGCTCCGCTCCAGTTTGATTAGGCAAGTGACCTTGGGCAGATTCTACATACACTTTTTTTGTTGGGGGGGAAGGGGTGGTGCTGGGGATTAAACCCAGAAGCCCAGAGGCATTCTAATTCCAAGCTACACCCCCCAACCTGATTTTATTTCTTTTTTGGAAACAAGGTCTCACTAGGTTGCTGAAAGCCTCACTGGCTTTGAAATTGGGATACTCCTGTCCCAGCCTCCCAAGCACTGGAATTACAAGGTAAGCCCCGCTACACCTTCTCAAGGACATCTACTGGGTAGAATTCAGTGTCACTCCTTGCCTGCTAAGTACACACCATGCAGGGTGTTCCTACCTAATTGAGATATTGAAACTGCAGTCATGTGATTGGTACAAAATAAGCAGAAAAAAATGGCATGGCTCAATTTCTTGACTATGTTTCCCTTTCTATGTTTTATTTTTACTAAACTGCCTGAATAGCTTTTTTAGTCATTCACACTATTGTTCAGGTTTTCACTGGGAAGAATACAAAAATGTACAGTCCTAAGTTAAAGACCACATTTTAAAATATGTAACTTCACTGAACAAATTAAATTCCTATAAAGAAAAATGAACCTAAATAAGATCATGTTGTTTGAATACATATTAAATGCCTTCCAGGAAACAATCTAAGCTCTCAATCTCTCTGCCTAGCTCATTTCTTTTAGCATGGACTGGTGTGATGGTTCCCCAATTGGTCCCCCTTTTTGTATAATACTGTCATTCTCCAGCTCTTCCTTACAATTTCTGTGTCCCTTAATTTTCTTCAAAGAGAAATTCAACAACCTCCTAACTCTGTCATTCAAAGTTCTTGATTATCAAGACTGAGGCACATAAACAGCCTCTTTTCTCAGCAGCCTCATTCCTACCTCATCTTTCCCCAACTTGCAAGCATTCTAAATTGCTTTGCAAAGCTCCACTCCACTCTAATATGCATCTGATATTTTAGTTTTCCTCTGATCTCTGGGCCTTGGTAGTTTTCCTTCTACCTTCTTTATTGCCAGTCTCTTCTTTATTTACCAAATTCTTCAAGGTTTCTCTAGAGCATCACCTCTTTTGGGCAGCCTTCTCTGACATCCTCCATCTCAACCCCATATGGAGTTAGGTGATTCCCCTGAAAGGTGTCACAGTGCCTGAAGAGTTTGGTCTTATTTAGTAAGTAACAGTGTTACTAGCCTGAAATTATCTTGAGGTCAGAGATTGTAGTTCTTTCATCTCTAGGCCAGGTACAAAATAGATATTAAATAAATATTTGCTGGCATATAATTAGAGAGGCTATATCTTAGAAATTATAATTTATATAGTCAGGAGTTTTCTTATTTAGTCATCTAAAAATTCTCAAAGGAGTTTACTATTATCATTTTATAGATGAGGTTATTATATGATTGAATTATATCTATATCTATATATTTATATCTGTATATATGCATATGTGTGTGTGTATCCATATATTGATGCTGGGGTTAAGCCTAGGTCCTCATGCATAGTAACCAAGTTCCCAACCACTGAGCAACACCCTCAGCCCCTAGATAAGGACATTTAAAAAAGCAGGGAAGAGACAGGCTTGGTGGCACAGTCCTGTAATCCAGTACTCAGGAGGCTGAGACAGGAGGATCACAGGTTTGAGGCTAGACTCAGCAACTTAGCAAGACTCTTAGTAACTTAGTGAGACCCTGTTTCAAAATAAAAAATAAAAAGGGCTGGGGGTGTAGTTTGGAGGAAGAATGCCCCTGGGTTCAATCCCAAGTGCTCCCCCCCAAAAAAAACAAACAAAATAACAACAACAAAAACCCTGAATAATTATAGAAAGAACTTAGTCTTCATCCCAAATTAAGGAGACATAAGAAAATAGAGTTGATAATAGAAAAATTCAAAGAAAACAATTCATTTCTGAAACTGAAGATGAAGGTGTTGGAGCCAAACACGAAGGAAGAGCTGTTAGGTAAATCCTCACTTAGGGTTTTCTTTGTTGTTTCTATACTCAGCCCCATCATGAAACCAAATGGTTTCCTTTTTGTTTGTTCAGAAAACTCCCTTTCCTATTTATTGACTACCTAGGGTTTGGTATGTGGACTGCAGGCCCTTTAGAAATAAAATGATCTTAGACTTAGTCTTACTGGTAACATTCACGTTAAGGGGTATGGTCTCTCCTGAACTCTGTCTCATTTGCATTGTTTGTTTAGTAGTACTGTAGCTCATTTGCATTGTTAACATCAGATTCTGAGCTGTGAATGGCACTTGGGTCACACTTTCCTAATGAGATGTCCTTTACAACACCCTTTTCCATGCTTGGGTAATGCAGGATGTGCCAACCATCAAATCATCATGGATATCCCTGTTTCCCTGGGGTTCTATCAACCAAAGTAAGATGAGTTATACAACCAAAACATTTACACTGTTATTTACAATTTTCTATGTTTAGTTTTTTGAACCACAATTTTTAGTACTTTGGCCCTCATGTTTTTAAAATGGAAACTAAGAAAATATTCAAGGAGGTTAGAATTTTACTGACAGTTGGCAAAACTTAGATACTTATTTCCTGCTCACATTTTAAAATTCGTTATGTTGATAGATTCACAGTAACAGACATCTTGTGGTTATTTGTTCAGGAAAATCCTCTAAGACTGCACAAAGAAGTCATTCTTAGGACAGTAGTAAGTGATCTACCTATTGGTGAAATACAACTTCTCAAGGGATGATTTTTTAGTATTTAAATCCAAGTCAACAATTGTTAAGCCTTTGTAATTTATGAGGCCTGTGTTATTTAATTATATATTTTATATATATATAATTGACTCGGTTATAATAATATCAGTTCTCGTTCTTGGGCCTCTTCTGAACTGGTCTTTTTCCACACCTTTGTGTTTTACCCTCACAATAGTTCTCCAAGATAAGTATCGCCCTTAGGATACTTGCCTAGATCACATAGTAAGTGGATTGAGGTTTATTTCACCCTAAAGCCTGTGCTTGTTAAGGAAATAAAAGGGGGAGAAGGAGAGCCATGAGTGTTATATTGGATAAAGTAAGAAGAGATCTCTTTGATTATGAGAAATTGATCTGGCTTTATAGAAGAAAGGTATTTGTGAAATATTTATGGATATGGAAATAACATGAAACATGTACTCAAAATATTCTGAAAATCAGCAAATGGTTAGATGAGTTAGATGAAATTGTTTAGGTACATTTAAGTAATACAGGGGTGAAAATTAAAAATCTAATTAAAGTTAGGTAGCCTGGCTTCACGCAGTTTGAGTCAGTATCAGGTGTGGAGTAGGAAGAGACTACAATTAGTTAAAAATGGCTATAGGAATTTTTGCCATAAAAACTTCATACTAAAGATAACATGACTTAGATGAGTATCAAACTGGAATGAACAATAAAAATATGTATGAAGGATATTTAAAATGTATTTCATTCAGCATTTAGTAAGGTGTTGGCATGAGATTTTCAAGTCTGGGTGTAGGGGAATGATAGTGTTAATAATAGAACTAAGGAATATGTTAATATCTGGGAGTTGAAAGGGGTGAGCTATGGGCATTTGAACACCTGGGATGGATAAGTGGATCAACAACCATCACCTGGACTGATTCACACTGCTGTGCTTGGATCATCCCTTCTAAGTTTCTCTTATTCCCTGACACCATCCTTTAAAAAAAATAATCCTAAACTGGGCATTGTGGTGCATGCCTATAATCCCGGTACTTGGGAAGCTAAAACAGGAGTATCACAGGTTCAAGGCCAGCCTCAACAACTCAGCAAGACCCTCAGAAACATAGTCAGACCCTGTTTCAAATTAAAAAAAAAATAGGGCTGGGGGTATGGCTTGGAGGTTGAATGCACAATAACAATAATTAATAATAATAATAATCCTAAAAAATTAAATATCAATCCCTGAATAGGCAGGTGAGTATCATGTTGAGCAAGACAAAAGAAACTATTCTTGAATTTCAGTGGGTCACAGAGGTAGCTAAATGCCAAAAAATGTTCAGAAATACTCCATTTGTATCCTGTTTGCTTTTGTGTACAATTAATTCCTTGTGTTAGAACCAAATACACTAATAGTGTTTTTATACTGGAGATTGAACCCACGGCATTCTACCTCTGAGCTACTATACCAGTCCTATTTTATTTTTTGTTTTGAAATAAGGTCTCACTAGGATGCTGAAAGTCTCACTAAGTTGCTGAGGCTGGTCTTGAACCTGTAATTCTCCTGTCTCAGTCTCCCAAGTACTGGGATTACAAGTGTACACCACTGCTACTTGCTCAATTGGGTTTATAAGTATACACCACCACTACCGGCTCAACTGGGATTATAAATGTATACCACCAATACCTCTTCAACGTTGGGATTGGATTAGAAAAAGGTGATAACCTCCAGTCAAAAAAAAAAAAAAAAAAACCACGTGACTCTCTTTAGACTAGATGTATTTCAAAAGGAAATGGGTATTTATGTAAGGACTTAAGAAAAAAATAATTTTAGCTGAAAATGATTCTGGATCTAAGGTAGAGCATTTGGATTCAAGAACTCCAGTTGCAGCCAGGCATGGTGGCACATGCTTGTAATCCCAGTACTTGGGAGGCTGATTCTGGAGTTTGCAGCCAGTCTTAGCTACTTAGTGAGGCCCTCCACAATAAAAAATAAAAAATAGGCTGGGGGTGTAGCTCAGAAGTAGAATGCCCTGGGTTCCATCCCCAGTACTATGCCAAAAAAAAAAAATCCATTTGCAAGGTAATTTCAGTATTCCAGAATTCCAAAGATCCTGAATTGAGGCAGGATAAATAAAAAGAAATCATTTAAAATCCTGAGTCATTAAGGAATGGATAAGATGGATGAAAAAAGAAAAATTAAGTATCAATTAAATCTCAATTTGGGGGTTTCCTGACTTGAATAGATACCACTAACTGAAAAATGCAATAATAAAAAGAATACAATTTGGAAAATATTTCATGATCAGTTTATATAGACTTTGAACATATGCTATATTAAAAAACTTTATAGCTTTTGGGTTACATTAGGGTACTCTTTCTTTATATATACACACAACATACATATATATGTATGTAGTTTAGGTATGTGTCTGTATATTGAGTATACATGTATCCACACAAAGAGATGTTGGAATTGTCAGTGTGCAGGTGATGGCTAAAACAAGGTGAAAAGATGAAACAGCCCAAACAAAGCAGGAAAAGTGAGAATCAAGAGGACAAATAAGCTGGACCTGGTGGTGCACATCTGTAATCCCAGGACTAGGGAGGCAGAGACAGGAGAATTGTAGGTTTGATACCAGCATCAGCAACCTAGCAAGACTCTCAGCAACCTACTGGGATCCAGTTTCAAAATAAAAAATAAAAAGGCCTGGGGGTAGAGGCATAGATCAGAGATAGAATGCCCATGGGTTTACTCCCCAGTACCCAGGAGGAGGAGGAGGAAACGATAATGATGGGTAAGAATGAAGTTCAGAGCAATACTAATGTAAGGGGTAGAAAGAGGAAAAATACTCATATAAAAAACTGAGATCCAGTCAATTAAGTTATATCATAAAGGTAATGTTGAAAACTAGATTATTTGCTTCAATTTCTTAAACCTCCCTTCATACTGCCCATCCAATAATCTAGACTTTATTTCAATGTACTTGGGATTGAGCTACTAATAATATCTAAGTGTTATGCAAATCAAAATAACTAACTCTGAATTTAGGTCTGGGTGGCAAGCACACTTTTTTTATATGTATATTTATTCTATACTGTTCACATGAATGCTTTTAAAATAGGCCTTTTTCACTGCCATAATATGAAAAATGATCTACTTGCCTTCACACTGAATTATCAAGTGAATCATTGCTTATTTTCAATTCAGTATCACAAGCCAAATAAAACACAAATATTTGAAATGTGTTTAATTTAATAAAGCAATGGCATGTTTCTAAAGCTCTGAAATTATGTTAAAAATTATCAGGTTAATATATATGGCATTGATATTTTTTTTCACAAATGAGATAGAAACAGAAGGAACTGGAAATAAGTTGATTTTATTGAGAACTACTTACGTTTATTTTTCTAACAAAAAAATGAATGTTTTGGTTGAAACACCATTACTAAGAAGCAACTTATTTGCTTTAATCTCTCTAGGAGAATACTGAGCCATTTTGAAGAGAAAATTCTAAGATGTGGCTTCAGATTCCATATTTTTCTATTAGAGTTGACATATTACTTTTGCTCATTTTTTCTAGAGATCAAGATTTGGGAACAAAAATTCCACCTCATTTCTTATTTTTCTCTGAGCCCTTCAATCTCCTTTAAGTGGAATATGGTCAATTCCTAGTTGTGGAATGACCACAAGGCAATTAGAAGTTAAATTGTTGAGCAGCCTGCATCTAATTGAAGTCTCTCCATTTTAACTATTTTATTTTTAGCACCTGAAGCAGTCTGTCCCTCTTCTAGCCTGTAATCATGTTTATTTAAGAGTAGTAGTGCAGTCCTCAGTGAGAAAATAAAAACCTACCAGAACTGCTATACTGAATAGAAGAAAATAGGAAGATGGGTGGTAGTGTTCAAGGTACTTCTCAGCTCTAGGGTTTCCTTCAATTTCCTGTACAACCATTTCAGCCTCAGTTATGAGACTCCATTAAGGAATGTGTTTCCTTTGGATACTGTTACTTACATGTGTAGCTATCTTGATTTAAAAGTTTATCTGGACTTTTTGGTTTTTTACTTTGCAGAAAGTTAGAGGTCATAATGATTTGAGGATGTTGAGTAAGTTTTATCCTACAAATTATTCTAGAGTCTGTCACCATGTCCCAAACTGTCTTCCAGAATATACAGGTGAAACAAATAGTAAATAAAAGGCTCTTTCCTACACACACACACACACACACACACACACACACACACACACACACGACCACCACCTTCCAGAGCAAGGACTAGAACCTAGAGTTCTCACTTGAGCAGAAGGAAGACCTCTGGCAAATACCTCCTCCTTGTCACCACCTGCTATCATTTGGATCTGAAATGTACCCCAAGGGCTCCTGTGTTTCTAGCCTGTGGTCCTATGGGAAGGTGACGGGACCTTTAAGAGTAGGGCCTAGTGGGAGAAAGCAAGTTCATGGTAGAGAGTGTGCCCTTAAAGGGTATATCGGGACCCCAGTCCCTTCTCTTTTGACTTCCTGACAACTATGGGGTGAGCAGCTTGGCTCTATCACATTTCCTCCTTGTAATATTCTGCCTCACCCCAGGCCCAGAAGCAACAGTCATGTGACTATGAACTGAGACCTCAGAATCCATGAACCCAAAGAATATTTTTTCTTCTTTAAGTTATCTCAAGTATGTTGTAATAGTGATGTAAAGTTGACCAATACATTAATCCATTAACAAACTCAATTGCCTCCTATGGGCCAGCATCTGACTTACACCCTTCATCTTTAAAAGTCATAACAATCATAGGTGTTAGGCAACAATACCATTTTTTAAAACTAACAAATGAATTAGTTTTTTTTTTTCCCCTGCGGTACTGGGTATTGAACTCAGGGGCGTTCTACCTTCGAGCTATACCCCTAGCCCTATTTTTTATTCTTTATTTTGAAACCGCAAACTCACTAAGTTGCGGAGTGCCTCACTATGTCGCTGAGTCTGGCCGCGAACCCGGATCCTCTGGTCTCAGCCTCCCAAATGCTGGGATTAAGCGTGCGCCACCACGCCCGGCTGCATTAGGTTTTTGTTTGCTTTTTTTTTTTTTTTTTTTTTTTTTTTTTTTTTTTGCGGTACTGGGGATTGAACTCAGGGGCTTTCTACCTCTGAGCTATACCCCAGCCCTATTTTTTATTCTTTATTTTGAAACCGAGTCTCACTAAGTTGTGGAGGGCCTCACTAGGTAGCTGAGGCTGGCCGCGAACCCGGATCCTCCGGTCTCAGCCTCCCAAATGCTGGGATTACAAGCGTGCGCCACCATGCCCAGCTTCTGCATTAGGTTTTAATTGATTAAAATAAGCTAGCTGTTAAATGGCAGAGTACTGTTTTGAAACCAGTACTCATATTTTACAAATTTATACCCTTATCCAATTCTTATATGATTTTTATTGTAAAAATAAATCAAAATGTGCAAGGTGTGGCGATGCACACCTGAAATCTCAGTACTTGGGAAGCTGAGAAAGAGGATCACAGGTTCGAGGACAGCCTAGGCAACATAGCAAGGCTCTCAGCAACCTATCAAGATCCTGTTTCAAAAAAATAAAAAGGATTGGGGTGTAGCTTGGAGGTAAAATGCTCCTGGGTTCAATCCCCAGTACCGCAAAAAAGTAAAAATAAAAATGTTATTTTGTTAAAAACTTGAAGAAGGTAGGATGCCCCTGAGTTCAATCCCCAGTACCGCAAAACAAAACAAAACAAAAAACAAACAAAAAAAAACAAACTTGAAGAAAAATTCCTCATTGCCACTAGTTTTAATAAATAGAGGTGGGTAAAAGAACAGTTAATTGTTCTGTCTCTGGAATGAAGTTCTTATTAGCAAGAACTATTACTTTATTCAAATTCCATCTCTTTTTCTCATTGTCTCAAATGGGGAGATTGAGTACTTTGGGTTGTTGACTTATTGAAAAGTTCAGTAAAACAGAGTGCAATTAGGAATTTAATATACTGCCTGAAGGAGAGAAAGTTCTCATTGAACTCCCAATCATTTTTATTTTGTGTTGATGTTTTTGTTACTCTTATTACATATTTCAAAATGTAACCTCATAGCCAGGGATGGTAGGGCATGCCTATAATCCCAGTATTTGGGAGACTGAGACAGGAGGATTGAAGGAGGATTCTCAAATAGCCTCAGTATAAAAAGGGCTGGAGGTATAGTCCAGTGGTAGAATGCCCCTGGATTCAATCCCCATACCCCCCACCACACACACACACACACACACACACACACACACACACATGTAACCTACTGCGGTTCACTACTACTATATAATCGATAATATTCTGATGGAAAATAAACAACTACAAATGTACTTTTGCAGTTTGGTCAAGACAATGAATATTTAAAAAAAAATAAGAAAGATCATTTGAAAGATGGTATTTGGAAAACTGCTAAATACAAACTAAGCTAAATATAGTAAAGGTGGTAAGTGGTCGGGAACGAGACGGCTGTTGTGAAAGGTGTTGCTGAGTGGCCAAACTTGCAATGTGTTGTAAAGGCTGCTAAGTTCAGAGTGGCAAGTGATGAACTCAAAAAAAAGTAACAACTGAGAAATAATTTAAAGTATAATAAGCATTGAATATCAAAGAGTTAATGAATAATAACTGTAGATATTCAGGCATTGAGACACGCATCCTAGGAGGGAGATAGCTCAAAGGACCAAATATCGACTTAGAGTTTTGGAAACAAGGTCTGATTTGATTCATGCCTAAGTCCACAGTGGTGACAGAGGAACTAAGATGTGCTGGATTTCTGTCTGACCTAGAGGAATTACTATATTGGCTAACATTCAGGCAAGAGGAAGGCAAAAACAGATTAGCTGTGGAGCTATTTCAGTGTTTCCCATACTATTTCCTCAAATCTTAGTGTGTAAATGGCCACATTACCTAGTTCTAAAGATTATATGCGGACATTTTTTTATACAGATGTCATTTTGTTTTTCTGCTCTCAACTATTTCACATCCCAGGGAGGCTTTGCAGGCAAGAATATCTCTCTGTCACTAATACCCTTAAACATGTTGAAGATGTTCCAAGCCTGCATTCCCTTCTATCTGAATTGCTTAGAATGTGCTTACAAAAGTGGAGACTTCTGGACTTTCCTCCATGACCACTCCATCAGACTCTCTGGGAGGTAGTTCCTGAAAATCCAAGATTTTATCGTGCCCCCATGTTTTTCTTATGCTTGCTAAAGTTTGAGAAGTACTGCTTTTTGGAGAGGAATTTAGAAGAGAATAGAAGCATGTCTCCTTAGCCTGCTTGCTTCACAAAGACAACGTTGCCTCTAACCACGATCTTTTTTTTTTTTTTTGCTGCTTTAAAGAACAAATCATTTGCTTTCATCTTCACTGCTCTGTGGTCACTTTGGGGTTGACAAATCTTGGCTGGTCAGGTTGGGCAGGGCTTCGGGCATACAGCTCAGCTGGATCTCCTCCACACATGTCTCATTCAGAAAGGATTTATGGCAGTGGCAGAAATGCAAGCCCATTTCCAGTCTCCAACCTGCTCAAGTTCATTAACATTGTATTGGCCAAAGTAAGTCACATGGAAAGCCCAGAGCCAAAGAATCAAACTCCCCATGCCATGAAGCCATGTAGGGGGGGTGAATTAATACTATTACCACAGGTGAAGGATGTATTGAGGCCCATAAGCCAATCTACGAAAGGAGGAGACTGTTTTAATCATGCTCCTATTTACACTTTAAGTGATTCCTTGGCACATATAGGTGGTTTTTAATAGCGCTTTTTTTGAACTGACCAGCTTAGCTGTTATTTCCTCCAACAATGTGGCTAAAAGGAGGTGGTGAGAGGGAATACAGAAATGGAATATGAGCTGGAGCTAATCACTGCCAACGGTGAACACTGATACCCAGTTTGGATCCTAGAATTAATATGTAGAACCTTAAGCTGTCCTATTTTATACTTTTTTAAATTGTATTGAACATAATGTAAATTTCCCATCCAAACCATTTTTTTCCGCGTACAGAAAAAAAAAAAAAAGTACAAAGAACAAAACACGTTTATATCATGCAACTAATTCCAGAGCTCTTCTCATCTCGTAAAACTAGACCTCTGAACCCATTAAACATTAACTCCCCGTGCCTCCTTCCCTCCTCCCTGGCAGCTGTCATTCTACTTTCTATCGGTATAAGTTTAAGAGGTTTTTTTTTACAACAAATAAGAGGAAGAATAAAATATTTGTCTTTCACAACTTCTTTCACTTACCATAATGTTTTCAAGGTTCTTCTGTGTTATTATATATGTCAGAATTTTCTTAGTTTTTAAGGTTGCAAAAAATATTCCATTGTGTGAATATCCCTCATTTTTTTATCCATTAGTCCATCGATGGGCACTGGTTTTTGCTATTATGAATAATGCTCCAAACACGTACACACTAGCTCTTTTAGCTTTGAAAATTACACTGGCCGTGTGCTGCCATTAAGGCAGATTTTCTTCCTATAACTAAAAACAAAACAACAAAAACAGTAATATGTTTTAGAACAGAAGTAATATTTCATAGCACATGAAAATTATATGTAATTAAAATTTCAATGTCCATAAATCAAGTTTCATAGCAAAATAGATACACTAATTATTTTATATATCATCTATGGTTGCTTTCGCAATACAATACCTATGGAGCCTAAATACGTACCTTTTTCCTTTTCAGAAAAAGTTTGCCAAACCCTGTTTTAGAACATTAATATTACTGGTGAGGCATTTTGACTATTTGACATAGTTGGCTATAGTGAATCTGAGAAGTATTTCTGATTCGCTGTGATATTTAATTTCTTTGGAGCTGTTTATTAAAAGCAGGACAGTTGTACAAATACTATTTCATATTTATTTCAGTAATTAAATAGTCTTGTGGCAGAATGCCTGCCTGAAAATGCCACTGTGACCCTGGAGCTGGTGAAATAGATAGGACACCAACACACTCAGGAACAGCATGGAGGCAGGAGGGGGGGATGAAGAACCCCAGGCAGAGCCAAGCCTGAGGCTAGAGGACACCTGCATATGTGTTGCAGCAGCAGTTCTAACTTTTCAGCAATCACAATGGAAATTTTTAATAATGAGAAAGATCATTCATAATATCCTGGCATGTCAGGAATTAAGTATACTAATTAGTGACTGTTAACTAGGTGACAGACATTGGCATTTAGAAATTGTCTCATTTTATCACCTTCCTAAACCCACTAAAGACAGGTATCACAGATTGAGTATCCTTTATAAGAAATACTTGGGACCAGAGGTATTTTATTTTATTTTATTTATTTTTATTAATTGGCGCATTGTAATCATACATCTTTGTTAGTTACAAGCTGATAAAGGCATATATGCACACATTTCTCATTTAATTCCTTCCCCAATTCCCACCCCACTCCCTCACCTTCCTTTGCCCTCCCTCCTTCTCAAGTTCAGTTTAGTGATTAACTTTGATGTATTTGTGAAAGTACCTCATGTGCATTAGGGTGCCCTTCTGCCCCTTTTCCCCCATCTATCACCTTCAGTTAAGTCAACTTCTTTGCTTATCTAGGGTTTCTCCTTTTTCATCTGGAGTCCCTCTTATGCCCCATCTTCTCCCTAGCATCCGCATATTAGGAAGAATATATGGTTTTTTACTCTTTATGACTGATTAATCTCACTTAACATAATGTTTTCCAGTTGCATCCATTTCCCTGCAAAGAACATGATTTTGTTCTTCTTTATGGCTGAGTAAAATTCCATTGTGTACATATCCCATAGTTTTGTAATCCATTAATCTGTCGATGGACATCTTGGCTGTTTCCATAGTTTGGCAATTGTGAATTGTGCAGCTATAAACATAGATACACATGCATCTATCTGATAGTTTGGTTTCCATTCTTTTGGGTCGATACCCAGATGTGGTATTGCTGGATCATATGGTAGGTTCATTCCCATTCATCTGAGGATCCTCCATACTGTTTTGCAAAGTGGTTGCACTAATTTGCAATCCTACCAACAATGTATTAGGGTTCCCACTTCTCCACACCCTTGCCAGCAGGTGTTGTTGTTCGTGTTTTTTATGATTGCCATTCTGACTGGAGTTAGGTGAAATCTCAAGGTAGTTTTGATTTGCATCTCTTCAGAGGTAGATTTCAGAATTTTTAAAATTTTGTTTCATATGCCCATATACACACCAGCTGAAGGTAATTTTTATATTTTCAGTGCATCTGTGTTTTGACTGCGACCTGTCACATGAAGACAGGCTCCCAATTTTCTACTTGTGGCATCATAAAATCATTTCAGATTTCAGATTACATTCTACTTAACCCATATCCATTATTATTCGGATTTACCAACGAGGAAGCTAACAGTGAGGTCACAGAGTCAGAGCCAGACCTGGGATCTGAATCCTAGCAGGCCAACTGCATGCTAGCTTTAATTACAAAGACTAGGGATTTACATTGGCCAACCTCTTCAGATGATTTCAATAGACATTGACCTATAATGTTAGCTAGTATGGAGTGCAACTGGAAAATACTGAAGAAGGCCCTAAATACGCCAAACAGCTGGGTCAATTTAAAATAAAAAGATTGACCCAGAGATTCCTTTAACATTAATTAAATCTTCTTGTGCTTGTTAGCAGATACAGTATGCTAAACAAAGCAGGAAGGAAAAGATGCAAGTGATGGGGAGGGCAGAGACTTTGAAAGCCTAGGGTTTGGTATTCAATCTCAGCTACTCTGCAATTGGACTAGGGGTCTTTGAGGGGTTTTAGTGGCCACATTTCATGCCTCCCAGATCTCTCACCCCACCTGTTTATTTTTTGTTTTCCTCATTCATCAAGGTCTACTGGATTAGGAATTTGCTTCACCCAATTCCCAATGATCTTTGATTGTTGTCCAGTCATTTCAGGTGTTCTAGTATCTGTCAGCTAATCCCTGTGAACAACAGGAACTTTATTTTCTAAGCCTTTGGTGTTTTTCTCTATTCCTTACCTACTCTTTCACCTCCCCTTCTTGCATTCTTCAATTAATGGTATACTGATGAATACATATACTTAAAAAATATCCAGTAGACAGACACACCCATCCTCACCAGTCCTATGGCATGGTCAGCCAACCAACTCTTAGACAGTACATGCTCAGGAAAATTTCTCTAGTGTCACTGCATACCCTAGCTCAGGTGCTCACCTCTTAGACTGTGCAATGGTTTCCTAAAAGATTTTTCACTTCTTGGATAATTTTCACCCTGCATACTGTGCCCTCCGAAGCTTGTCACTTACTCAATCAACCAATCTCCTTTATCACCGTGTTAAATACAACACAGATCTCCACAACAGGACACAGGAAACTAAGTAGCTTAACTCTTAAGGTCACAGATTGGACTGAAAACACTTAAAATTGAATCCTGGTTTTGCCACTTATGATCTATGGAACTAGGGTAAGTTACTTGATATCTCTGAGCTTCAGTTCCCTCTTCTATAAAATGAAGCTAATAAGAATAGATTATTTATAGGACAAATGTAAGAATGCCAGGTAAAAATATCTACTCAGCAATTTAACCACTGCTATATAGTGCTGTGTTCGTAGGAAATGTCTAACGATTAGTGGCCATCGTCACTATCAGCTTCATCATCTCTCTAACATGTAACCAGATTTATATTCTGAGTACATCCAGTCCAAAGCAACCACTTTGGTGTCTTCTGAACAGAAATAACACTTTTCTACTTCCATGCTTTGTGGTTGCTTCTGGTTAGATGCCTTATCTCAGGTCCCATATTAGCTCATCCAAAATCTTATCATTTCTTCAAAAAGGCACTATATTAAAGAAATTATTACAGGTCTTTCCAAGAAGATGAAATTTTCCATTCCTTACATCACTTGTTTTTGGGGGGTAGGGGGAGCGAGGGTTCTCTTGGGGAAGTGTTTCATAATAGCTGGCAATCTAAGCCTGGCATGGTGGCGCATGTCTGTAATCCTAGTACTTGGGAGACTGAGACAGGAGAATTGCAGATTCAAGGACAGCCTCAGCAACTTAAGAGGCCTTGGGCAACTAAAGTAGACACTGGTTTAAAAAAAAATAAAGAATTGGGGTGTTGCTTAGAGGTAGAAGCCCCTGGGATAAACTCCCAGTACCAAAAAGAAAAAAGAAAAAAAAGTTGAAAAGCTGCATTTGTAACACGTATGTGCCTACAGAGTGAAACCTAGGGGAAGTGTATAATCATTCCTTCTCATAAATAAAGATACCCGAATGATATAGGAATTAAAGTTGTAGTAGAAACTCCAAATATCACCTTCACAGGTATATGTAATACACATTCAAGACAAACAAGTGAGTTTAGTGGCCTGATATACCATCATATTTCTAACAGCATCCATTGCCATTTCCTGTATTATCCCAAAATAGTAGCTGGTTAAATTTATGGATACCTATCTGGAAACACAGGTAAACAGATAATACAGGTTGACTATTCCTTTCCCAAAATGCTCGGGACCAGAAATATTTCAGATTTGTAATTTTTTCAGATTTTGAAATGTCTGCATATATACAATGAGAAGTGAGGATGGGACTGGAATCAAAATACATGATTCATTTGTTTCATGTACACATTGACTGAAAGTAATTCTACATAATGATCATTGTACCTGCATGTTGTCTGCAATGTATCACAGATCAGGTGTGAAATTTTCTACTTGTGTGTGTCTGTGCTCAAACAATTTCAAATTTTGGAGCATTTTGGATTTCAGATTTTCATACTGGGTATGGTGTATTGATGAAGTATTCTAATACCTAATGAAATCATCTGTTTTCCAGGCTTTATGGCTTCTTTGTAGTTTATTATGTTCTTATCCTTTGGGTAGTCTGAAAAACACCTAGACCGTTCTTCCCATACTTCTCCATCATTGCATTCATCACATTCAATTGTCTGTTTACCAGCTCTTCACCTTCACTAGACAGTAAATTTCTTGCAAGCAAGGCTTTTTGTTATTAAGCTGTTATGTAACACACACTGTTTCTTTCTTGGTGGACTATTTCTTTCCCTGAGTATACAGCACCGCTGTCTCTGGCTCTCACTAGGCTCTAAGGCCCCTACCAGTGGGAGAACTGTTACGGCTTCTGGCCTTTTTTCCTATGGAGGGATTCGTCTCAACTTCCCTCAGTGATTCCATTAATTGTGACCACACATCTATGACCTTCTCCGAAACAGATGGGCTGTTTTCCTATCACTTGCAACATGTGACTGACTTTTATTTACAACTTGCAACATGTTTTAATGTTCATTGTCCTCAATATTTCTACTCTCAGCTCAGTAACTTGGTTTCTGGTAAAGAAAAGATTTTAAATTATCTCTACTCTATAAATCAGTTGGAAGTGTTAAGACCAAATATTAAGAATGAAATTAATGTCTTATTTCCCCTCAGAGGAAAGGTAGAAATAAGACAAACTAGAAACTACTTTGCAGTCTCTCCTCTTTAGACTATTGTTAAAACATCAGGAAGCTCACCAAGTGCTGTGTGCATGGATGTCCCTATCATGTATCTGAGCTATATTATGATGTAAGACTACAACGCACCAATAAAAGTTTGTGTATGTGTGTATGTGTGTGTGTGTGTGTGTGTGTGTGTGTGTGTGTGTGTGTGTGTACACATACATTTGTGTATTTACTGCTATATTTACATATGTGGTGTATATATCACAGTGTTCATGACATTCTTTAAAATCTTTCCTTTTTTTTTTTTAAGCCGGGTGTAGTGGCGCATGCTTGTAATCCCAGCATTCGGGAGGCTGAGACCAGAGGATACGGGTTCGAGGCCAGCCTCAGCTACCTAGTGAGGCACTCCACAACTTAGTGAGACTCGGTTTCTTTTTTTTTTTTTGCGGTACTGGGGATTGAACTCAGGGGCTTTCTACCTCCGAGC
>PVLC010014671.1:0-30370 GCA_004027655.1 Graphiurus murinus | reverse complement strand
TCTGTTCTACAATTTGTTGCCTTGGTGGAAAGGCTACAGACTGGGTGTAGTATTTTAGTTCAGATTTCTATTCTATATACCCTTGATTCTCTCAAAGCAAATATATTTTCTGTTTTACTCTTCTTTTCCTTAAGCAAAGTAGGACTTAAGTCAGCAGTGAAACACTGTATAATCTATTGACCTACAGAAGATATGTTTTCTAATTTTAACTTCTCAGGAACTTTGGTTGATGTAATTTCTCTTTGCTGCAATTCTCCAAGCTCTGTGTAGTCCTGTTCCAGTCAAAAGTCAGACCAAGTCAAGGAAAGAATCCAGAGGTAATGAAATTCTCTTCTCCATTTGTCCCTGTTCTGCTTCATAATAGTGATATGTCTTAAACTTTTACATTTTAAAACCTCTCATGAAGACAAACCACAGTACTAAATGTCGATTCTCCTTAGAAAATAACTCAATTCTGTTTTAACTGTAGAATTGTTAACTAACAGAATTTGCTTTCCCCAAAATACAACTTTTTAAATTAGCTCTCATGACCTTTCTCAACATTTGAAATTAAGGTAGAATGTAAGCAAGGCAAACTCATTAAATGTAATAAACTTCAATAAAAATTCTAAATTTAAAAACTATCGTCATAAAACAGTGTGTTAGCAGCAAAGCATTAAATAGGGCATTGAAGTTTAAAATTATTAAAAATTACTAAGTATCCATTTAAAGTGAAATTTATTTTATGGTTGCAGATACCTTCAAAACAAATTGACAGTCAATTGCAGTGCATTTGGAGATGTAAAAGCACCATTAATTACTGTTAATGGTACTTCTCTAATGTATGTAAATATATCATCTATACCAAAGCTCTTGGCAGTTATTTCTTACTTCTTTCTAGACAGTTTAAATATCTTAATTTATTAATATTCATAACAAGTAGAAAAATAAACATGCTGTTTTGATGAATGGTGATGGGAAACACACTGTGTTTGGGCAGAGAGGAGATATTAGGTCGTTGGCAATAACTCATGGCCCTCCATGAATCAGAAGCTGGAATAGAGACTAAGTGCTTAAAATTATGTTATTGAGAATCTCTGGATGCACTTTCTCAAGGGGCTTTAAATTTGAAAATTTTAGTCTCATCCTACACCTATTTCGTGACTTGCCCCCAGCATGTTAAATACAGCATATACTCCTGCATGCAAATTATTTTTTAATTCACTTTAATGGAAATGGTTGAGAAGGATTTTTTTTAAAGAAATACATCTGGAGAGAAGTTTTCCTTTTCATTATGCATTTTTCCTTTTCTTTCTTTTTTTTTGGGGGGGGGTAGTGGTGGTACTGGGGATTGAGCTGAGGGGCATTGTACCTCTAAGCTACACCTACAACACTATTTTTTTAAACAGGGTCATGCTAAGCTGCTGAAGATCTCACTGAATTGCTGAGGCTAGCCTTGAACCTACTACCCTGCTGTTTCAGCCTCCCAAGTACTGAGATTACAGGTGTGTGCCACCGTACCCAGCTATATTATATATTTTTATCTATGCCTGAGCTAGAATATTCATGCTGTTGTTTTAACAATCTTCATGTTGTAACACTAAAAAATTCAATGATAATAACTATTCTTATTTTTTTCTGCAACCTCCACCCCCAAATTCAAACTAAGAGAATGGCCAAGATACTCAAAATTAGGATTTCACCAATATAGATATAAAATGTGACAACTGGCAGAATTGATATGTCAATTGGATTCTTCTTAAATACCATAGTTTTCCTTTCCTTGCCTAGTAGGAAAGGAAAAAAATTTGTACTACAGTGGTTTTTGACATTTTATTTTTATGGGAGATTAGATTCAGAGATTATTTTTTCCTTCATTTCCTTTATTTGATGGGTATATGTACAATTAGCATATCCTGTTTGCTTGCTAGAATCAAAGTGACTGAGTAGTGATGAAAGTTTCAAATCTAAATTCTCATTTAGAGTCGCCAGAATCAGTAAATAAGAACACAGGGAGGCCAGGGTGGAGGGAGGTGGCCTGTGATCTCAGTACTTGGGAGGCAGAGACAGATTTAAGGCCAGTCTCAGCAACTTAGTGAGACCCTGTTTCAAAATAAAAAATAAAATAGGACCCCTGAGTTCAATCTTCAGTATGAGACAGACAGACAGAGAGAGGGAGGTAGGGAGAGGGAAAGGGAGAGGGGGAGGGGGAAGGGGAGGGGGAGGGAGGGAGGGAGGGAGGGAGGGAGAGAGAGAGAGAGAGAGAGAGAGAGAAAGAGAGAGAGAGAGAGAGAGAGAGAGAGAGAGAGAGAGAGAGAGAGAGAGAGAATATAAATATGAATGAATCAAGGTCTCAGTGAAATTTGAATTTCAGATAAAATGAAAATTTTAAGAATGAGTAAGCATGTCCCATGCAAGTATGTGCCAAATGTCATGCTAAAAGTTTTTTATTTTTTTTGTGGTTGATCTGAAGTTCAACTACTTATGCTGTTTTATCTGGAAATGTGCTTGTAGTCGATGATGTAAAAGATGAGTGCTTTTTGTTAGCATGCAGGCTCACACACTCCTTGTCTTACCTATAAAATGGGAGAAAAATAAGAGAGATCTCTAATGCTGTTGGGAAAATTCAGCATGTTGATACGTTGATACCAATGAAGCTCTCATAACAGTCCTAGTATCTAGTAAGCACACCAGAAGCATACGCTGTTTTTCTTATAGTACTGACATTTGTCCCAGTGATAGATCTGTTCTGCTGAAATCCTGCTGGTAGAGATCTGATGAGAGTAAAGGAACCTTCCAGATCCCATTGGTAGCAATTGTAGATTCACTCATAACTGCCAAAGCACAGACTGACCCAAGTGACACCTGACTCCTTGACTGAAATCCTTCAAAGGTGAAAACATGAGTGTGTTCAGAGTCTTTGGAAAGAGCTCCAAATATTCTCATAGTTATAGTTATGACATGCTCCAGACATGCTCTAGAGCATTTGTGCTCGAGTAAAAAAGAAGATATAAAAGAGGCAAGCAAGAGCCAGTGTATGTGTCATAGTAGTAACGAAAACCAAAGTCAGCTCTCTGAGGTACAAGAATTCCTATCACACCAGATAAGAACTCACCGTGATAGTGGTGGTGGTGGTCCAAATGTTTCTAAAATCAAAAAATATAAAAGGGCTGGGTAGGAGTGTAGCTCAGAGGTAGAATGTCCCTGATTTCAGTCTCTAGTAACACACACACACACACACACACACACACACACACACAAATAAAGCTCAGAGTAGAATGCCCCTGATTTCAATCTCCAGTAACACACACACACACACACACACAAATAAATGAAATAAATGATCAATTATTATTCCTGACTATTTGTTAGTGATCTTCGATATCTACCAAGTACCATCCCCCCTGTGTCTAGTACCTGTTCTGAGAACTAGTTGTATAGGTCAAGATAGGCTGGGTTATCATGTAATAATACACATTAGGAAAATCTCAATGGCTTAAGTAGCTGTGAGTTACTTCTCATCATTGCCAAACCCATGGTGATTTCAGGTGACTCTCTGGGCCACTCTCTTCCAAGGGGTGGCTCTGCATTTTCATCTGCTACTGTCTTATGGCATCTATATCTCAGAGTTCCAGGTCTTACCACAACAGCAGAAGAGAGATGTAGGGAGTCACACATGGGCCAGAACTGGTTATGTGACCCTGGCCCCTGCAAAGGGGGCTCTGAACCATGGCCTCCCATGTATGGGGGCAGTGGGAGAGGAGCAGAACGGTGAACACTGGTTTGACACACTGGCAAATGCTGCTGAGAAACTGTGTTCCTCTCTCCCCCAGAGACCAGAAGCAACTTCAGAATTGCTCTTCTCTGTGTCACTGGCCACTAAAGCTGGCAAGAAAATGGAAAGCCACTAGCTATCCCTATTCCTCTCTCAGGAACCAATGAAAAGGCCTATTACACTAAGAACTTGGAAGTCATGCTTACCAATTGGTGCTTCAGAAGTGAATGGAAATGGTATTTTTGTAGTCTCTTTCACAGGCTTAATATGAATATTAATATGAGTTCACCAGTACACCAGGCTCTGTTTGATTTTGGAAAAGGGCTTCAGGTTTCCCAGGCATCAGAACAGGAGCCAGCATTTTAAAAATGTACCTCTAATTTGCCTGAAATTCCAGTTCTCCTTGGTTTTATTTCCCTATCACCAAAAAACATTATAAGGTTTTCATAACTGTGACAAAGAGGGGTGAAACTTATTAACAAAGCTTTCAATAAAAGTTGAAAATTGTGTTTTGATCCTTGCATACGGCTGATAGCATCAAAGCCTTCTCCAGCTCAAGGCAACCTTGTCTGCGACGCCTTGAAGTGCTCCTTGATGAGAAATTCAGATCAGCCCCTGTTCGAACCTGGCTGTTTCAGTTCTGTTTTCAATTAGATAGAATTTTCTGGTGAGTGACACTTTCTACCAATTAACTCTGACAAAGGAACCCAGTCCCAGAATGTTCTCCAGTCAGGAATATGAGTTAGATGTCAGTGAAATACAATTCTTAGAAAACTGGAAAATGGTGAGGAAAACTTTTTGAAATGGAAAGTTTCATTTCAGATTTCTTCTGCAAAGTGGTTGTTCATGATATTCCACATCAACCCAATTTGTTATTCTGTATTATTTTGAATAGTTATTGAGTTCAAAACAACACGGTATTGGTCACTTAATTGTATTAGCACCCCTTAGTTCATGGCCTCATTTCCATGACTTCAAGTAGGTGCTATCAAATGACATCAAACTATTTAGTGCAATGAGAAGTTACAAGAGAGACAGACCACATTCACATAACTTCTATTATAATATACTATTATAATTTCCTTTCATTTAGTATTTATTTTTGGTAATATTTTACAGTGTCTAATTTATAAATTAAAGTTTATCATAGGAATCTTTGCATGGAAAAAAACACAATGTTAATCAACTTTGTGTCCATGTGACCAGAATACCTGACAAGAACCACTTAGAAGAGGAAACGTTTATTTTGGCTCCTGGCTTCTGAGGCTCAATCCATGGTCAGCAGGCTCCAGGGCAGAACCCTTATAGGGCGTTGGAGGGAAAGCTGCTCATCTTGTGGCAGCCAGGAAGCAGAGAGAGCAAGAGAGGCAGGAATCGGGGGCACATGTTCCACCTGTCTACAGTTACCACCCAATAAATCCTTTCAAATTACTCATATAGCTGGATGCTGTGGTTCATGCCTGTTATCCCAGTACTTGGGAAGCTGACTTAGGAGGATCAGAGGTTTAAGGTCAGCCTCAGCAACTCAGCAAACTCTCAGCAACTTAGCGAGATCCTAGAGTCTGGGTGTGTAGCTCAAAGGTAGAATGCCCCCAGGTTCAATCCTCAATATAAGAAAATTATTAATTTATCCATGGATTAATCCACTGGTAAAGTTAGAACCCTCACAATTCAATTATTTCATCCCTGAACACTGCTGCTACATTGTCAAACACATGAGGTGTAGGGGTGCATTCCAAATCTAAACCATGAAGCATAGTATAGATGGAGTTCATTATTGTTCATGGTTTCAGCATCCACTAGGGTTCTTGGAATGTATCCACATGGATAAGGGGGTCTACTGTATTATATAAATATAAAAACTAAGTCATGGATAAATAAAAATATGATAAAATATACAATCAATTACTTAGCTCTGTGTGTGTGTATTTTTAGAATAAAATGTCAGAAAACCTAAGAGAGGAAAACTCACTTAGAGAAGGAGGATTAGACTGCTATAGGGGTTAAAAGATAAGTACATTTTCTGTGGATTAAATATACCAGGAAGGGAGAAGAGCATCCATCCCACACTGGAGACATAGGAATTTAGTCAAAAGCTATTTTTTTTGCCTCTCTAATAAATAACAAGCTTTCCTTGAACTTTCAGTGACTTTTTCAAAAGACAAGTGCATGTGCGCATGCACACACACACACACACACACACACACACACACACATACTAGCTTTGTTTAATTCCCATAACACATTGATTCAAAGTGGCCTTCAGTTAATTTCTATTTGGAGCCTCTGATACTTCTTTTTAAAAGCAATTAAAATAGTTGCAAAAAATATTAGCCTGACATTGAATCATAACCACTTTAAATACAGTTAGTCAATGTGGGTATTTAATTGTCTCCTGAGAGCCAGGTTTTTTCTTTTCTTTTCTTTTCTAAGGTTCCTCTTACAGTTTTTAATTGACAGGACTTATATTTAGCATTTAATGTATGATTTTAAAGCTCAGATAGTTTGTGAATGCATTTTAATTATTTAATAAATGAATGCATTCTTGTTGGTTAATCACTACAGAAAAATAGTCATCTGTCCTTCACATCTCTACCACCTTCCCTCAGTCCTTTTCCTCTAAATAGTGGTAATAACAGTTAAAAGTTAGGTGTGAATGCTTTGGCACTTTTTTTTTTTTTTTTTTTGCGGTACTGGGGATTGAACTCAGGGGCATTCTACCTCCGAGATATACCCTCAGCCCTATTTTTTATTCTTTATTTTGAAACCGAGTCTCACTAAGTTGCGGAGTGCCTCACTAAGTAGCTGAGGCTGGCCGCGAACCCGGATCCTCTGGTCTCAGCCTTGGCACTTTTTAAAAATGGAATTTTGCTAAATTCCATTAAAGAACATCAGGAATATACCTGGATTCCAAAGCAGCTGAGTGCCCAGCTGCCTTGAGGCTGAGTCCCCCTGAGGGGAACTGTGGGGTATCTCAAAAAGATGAGTTATAAAAAGGGCTTAGGGAGACAGAGCCAGTCATGAGATGGTCTTGGTAGAGTGGTCAGAATTTTGCCAACCAGTCAGTTTGTAGAACAAGTGTATGAGTCTTTGGGTTTAACACTTGAGGCTGAAAGAGCTAGTATAAAAGAGTTAAAGCCAGGTGTGGTGGTGCATATCTGTAATCCCAGCCTTTGAAAATCTGAGATAGGAGGATTGCAGGTTCACAGCCAGTCTCAGCAACTTAGTGAGGACATCAGCAGCTCAGGGAGATCGTCTTTCAAAATAAAAATAAAATAAGACTGATGGTATAACTCAGAGATAGAATGCCCCTGGGTTCAGTCCCCAGTATCACACACACAAAAAAATAATAATAATAAATGAGGCTTAGAAACCACAGCTTGGCTAGATACACCTTATCTGGTTTTCAAGTTATAGTTCAGGTTTGCGAGTTAGGGTTGACATTTCCAGTAATTCTTATGTCAGACTCCCGGTGAAACATACTAGCTCTCCTGTACCTTTCCAACCTTTATTCTTGTTCTTATTAGACAATGCTGATGCTGTGTGTGTCACAAAGGTATTTTCCTCTTTTGAAACACTGATGTTTTGTTGATCAAGAGAATACCATTTTAGGTTTTGACTGAATGAATAAATAAAATTTCCAAGCGAGAGGAGAATCCAAATGGGATCTGGAGTCAGGGAGATCTGAATGGTTTGGAAACAAGATTTGGGTGCTAGAAAGATGATCTGGCCGTTCTTTAGAGAACTTGGAACCAGGGAAAGTTGTGACTATTACAGTCGAGGTTGGAGAGGATGCGAGCTGAATCGAAGGCTAATGGAGCAAAAGGGACATATTTAAGAGCTATCCAGAAGACTAGCAGTAGGACTTTGCTCCTCTTATTAGACTGGTGGGTAGGAGGAGGAGTCAGAGGCATGCAAAATGTATTACATATCCCGTGCTTGTGCTAGTGGATCTATAGTGATTGGATTAGTGCTGGAAAAAAATAAACAGGAGAAACTGGAAAGAACCAGGTTTTGTTGGAAGAGGTATACAGTAGGCAGCAAGTTCATCATCAGAATTAAACAGTGTGTCTTGTATCTATACTTTGACCAAATATCGACAAAATGCCATCCGTATCTTCTACCACCTTTCACTATCACAACAATGGAAGCACATCTAGGCAAGAATCAACTCCATATTACAGAAAAGAAAACTGAAACTGACTTAAGACCTAAGTGATGTAGAGTTGCAAGACAATCTTTCCATTAAAACTTGAGAATTTTTACTCTAATCCTCCCCAATTTCTGTCCCTCCCTTTTCCTCTATTCCATAGTATTTTCCTTGTTATTTTAGGTCCACCATGGGATTGTGCTCATTGTTTGTGAATTCATGCCTACCAGTGTTTAGAAACTAAAAGTGTGGAATAATGAGATTAAATCAGCATTCTGGTGCAAGTTCCACTGTCAGCTAACTTGTGACCTTGGTCATGTTCTTCACATTCATTGGAACTCAGGCTCCTCTGGAGAGCCTTGCAATGATTCATCTCAGGAGTTTCTTCCAGCTGTAGGATTTGATGGCTTCATGTTTCAGAGCATCAAATGCATTTCAACATCTCAAAAGTCCACTTGGCCATACAAGAGCAGGGCTGTTAAGTTATTTATCTTAGTTCATCAGGCATGTTTTGCATGAGCTATCGTGTGTGTGTGTGTGTGTGTGTGTGTGTGTGTGTGTGTGTGTGAGTGTGTGTGTGTGTGAAAGAAAGAGAGATACTGGGGATTGAGCCCAGGGGCAACTACCTCTAGAATAGCTAGCTGGGGGCTATCTCTTAATCTAGCTAATAGTCTAGCTGAGAGTTAGACCCCAGCCCGATTTTATTTTTATTTTGAAACAGAATCTCACTAGGTTAATGAGATTCTCACTACTTGCTGAAGCTGTCTTCGAACCTATGTTTCTCCTGCCTCAACCTCCCACCTACTGGGATTACATGCCTGGCTCTATATGAGCCATCTTAATGCATGGAACCTACTAGCATTTCCTTTCAACAATGACAATGGCTAATGCCCCACATTCTTTACATTGTACTTCCTTAAGTACTTCAGATTCCCTCTTGGGCACCTGAAGACATGGTGCTATGGTGCTCCTGAGCAGATGTTGAAAAGGACTCATAGTAAATGTTGATTCAAAGGGAATCAATGATGTCAGGGTAGAACCTATGGCTGACATTGATTTTGAAATAAGATTTAAATTTGCATTGATTTTATCTTCTAGCAAAATCTGTAACAACACCTGAGGTATAATTCATGTTTGTTCACATGCAAAACTAATAAATAGCTTTAAGATTTGGGGTTGCATCCCCTGGCGATGAGTCCTAGTCCAATATAGGACTTGGTTCATATAAAATTTCATTGCTGTGATTTGAAAACCCAGCTTCTGAACTCTTAAATACATATTGTAACCCCACAAGTCCTCCATTATTCCTCATCTGAATTAGTTCTATCCAGTGAGCGCTGATGATTTTCTCTAAATCCTGGGAGGGTAACAGATTGAGAACTACTTTCTCAGGATAATTTTTATGGCTTTAAACAAGGGACTGCTTCATTTTAAATTCCAATTAGCAAGTATATTTTGGTCTCTTCCCCTATGCCCTATAATAGTGGGAAGAAAACAGATAGTTAGGTGACCTTCAGATCTATATGTGACCCCATATAGCATGTATTAAACATTGTCTGCTCAAGAAGGAAGTGGCTGAGTATTTGCTTTCTATGGGGACCAGTGACTTGGAAGTCATGAATTTCCATCCTTTTATTGTCTTGGTTAGGTCTGGTGTCCTTTCTCAACATTTACTTCTACCTTCTAGTGGCTCTGATATTCCTACAATTGTGGCCTGCTAGCTCCAGTCCTTGCCTCTGTTTTCACATGACTTTCCTCTCCATGTCTCTGAGTCTAAATCTCTCCCTCTTATAAAAACACCAGTCATTGAATTTAAGCCCCACTCTTAATATAGGATGGTTTCATCTAGAGATTAAAAGCTTTCTCTGATCAGGAAATGTGAAATGATACCCACTGACTTTCTCAGTATTTAGGCATTATATTTCACTCCTCCAGCCCTCATAACCCCCCTGGAAGAGTCTGCTAAAACTTGGGAGTTCTTGGCATAGGTGTCTTTGAAAGTACCCCACTCCTCTGCCTTCTCCTCTGTGCTATTGGGTCAGAGCCCTATTTATTTATTTATTTATTTATTTATTTATTTATTTATTTATTTATTTATTTGCAGTACTGGGAATTGAACCCAGTGGCATTCTACCTCCGAGCTACACTCCAGTCCTATTTTTTATTCCTTACTTTGAAACAGGGTCTCACTAAGTTGCAGAGGACCTCACTAAGTAGCTGAGGCTGGCCACAAATCTGGATCCTCTGGATTCAGCCTCCCAAGTATTGGGATTACAAGCGTGTGCCACCATGCCTGGCTAGCCCTGTTCATTTTAATGGTGCCATTTTATCTCTAGGGAAATGTGCCCCAACTTCTAAACAGGCAAAATGCAATCCAATCTTTGGTTAAGAACTCATCCGTGGACACAGTACAATGCAACGAATAGAGCCTGGGCTTAGGAGCGAGGAAGAATTGGTTCCTTGTTTGTGTTCATGTTTAAGTCTTCCTCTGCTAGGTCTAAAACCCAAGTGAGTTGTTTAAAATCTCTGCATCTTATCATGAGAATTTGAGATACTCTGCTTCCAAACTTACTAGCAATTGTTGACAGGATTCATTTCTTCTGGGGTGTTGGATTGTTGGCCTCTGTTCCTGGCCTCATGGGGCTCTTCAAAGGGCAGTTTGCTCTGTCTGATGTAACAAACAATAAGGACTAGAGACAAATGAGAAACATGGAGTCACAGTATTTTATGAGCTAATCACAATCTGTTTGTTAAAGGGAAATCACCAAGATCAGCCTGAGCCCAAAGGGATTGGGTATTACATGTGGCTTTGAAAACAAGAGGTGGGATCATTAGAAGCCATTCTATAAGCTGTCAGGCATAGTGTTCTCCCCCAACCATAATGATAATCACCACCACCATCATCACCGTCATCGTTATTTGGAGTGTCTTCTAGTATATCTAGCTTGGGGTATGTACTGACCCTTCGGAACATAGAGCACCAGATGTCAGGTTGGAATACCAAAGCATAAGAGGTTAAAGAGTTCACTTGGGAAGCCACATAGAACATCAGGAACAATATTGTGATAAGAACCTCAATTGGCTGAGACCCTGATGGGTCATTATATCCTGAATTATTTTGCTAGATGATTACATATGAACGATAGCAGGCCAGGAGGAAACAATATGAGTAGTCATTTAGAATGTGCTGCTGCGGAGAGAATAGCTAATAGCAATTCTTTGAAACTGCTTTACTAAACTATAGTTTGTATATCCACTATAACTGCTCCTTATAATATGCCATAGCAGCTACGCATTCTTTCCTGCTTCTAAATACCCGGGTCTGAAACCACCATTTCAGGTAGATGTTCTTGGGAAAACATGGAACATCATTTCTAGGCATTTCCAATTCTACATAATTAGAATAGAAAGACTTTCAAGTCAGCTTCAGGTTTTAGCTTGTTATATAAATAAGTTCACAGGAATCTCAAATGCTGTACAGAAATCTGACAGCAACTATAAAAGGCTTTTGAACATTTTTGTTGCCAAAGTCCCAGGGATTTCTGGAATCTTAAATAGCCCATTTTAAGCTCCAATTCAGAAGCTTTTTGTCATGTTTAATAATGTGGTGAATAATTCCTTTTCTGTTAGTCATTTCCCCTTTTATAATCCACAAGGATCTTTGAGCCATGGAATGGATATTTTCTGGAGCTATAAATTAAAGGTTCTTTCAATCCCAAACTTAAAATGGCCTTTTAATATACCACTTCTGTAAATCCATTTATCCAAGCCTCAAGATTTATTAAAATACATTTAAATGAAAGTATTATATAGGTACATGTCCAATTTACAGAGTGATCACTTTGAAACGAGGGTGCCATGGAAGACATTAGATAATCCTGTGCACAGTCAGAAATTTAATAGGAAGAAGATGATTGTGTTTGTAGGAAAGATTAAGTATTTGAACTTTTGTCTTTTTCTCTTTTCCTCTCCTTTTAAAGCATAGGATAAGGTAGCATGGTAGTAACTGCATGTAATCCCAGTACTTGGGAGGCTGAGACAGGAAGATCCAAGCCCAAGGCCAACTTAGTGAAACCCTGTTTTAAAATAAAAAGGAACTGAGATTGTAGCTCAGAGATAGAGTAGCCTTGGGTTCTATCCCCAGTACCACATAAAAAAAGAAAGTATAGGAGAAGTAATAAGATTAGTCCAAGGACCAATGATCACCCTTGGGTCTATGGATAGCGTTCATGACATTTATGAATGTGGATGGGAGAAAATTTTGTCTTTACTTACACTGACCCTAACTGGAATTTAGACTTTCTTTCAAGTATGAATGTTGGCTAAATAATGTAGTAACACTGGCAATACTCATGACTATAGAAATCAAAGATAGTATTTAATCATAGTGTAAAGAAGCACATATATTGCAAACATTTTAAGAAATATTTTGATAGCTATATTTCAGCATAAGTTGTACTCTGTCATATGTAGTTTTATTTTTTCATATTTTTTATTGGTGTATTGTAATCATATATCTTTGTTAGGTACATATTGTTAAAGGCCTACATGCACACATATCTCATTTAACCCTTTAAATTCAAAATATCATTCTTGGAAGCAGTGTATGGGCTTCATCACATAGCTGAAGGGGTGTAGGCAACACACACATACACACATGCACACCTATCATGATTGAACCTGGAAGGCTTATGGAAGGAGTAAGGAGTACTGACATTCATCGAGCAAGTGCTTTCATTTAATGTTTCCACCAATCTTATGAGGTAAAGGTCATTATCATTTGCATTTTACATATGCTGGATCAGAGATTTTAAGGGCCTCCCGGATGGGCCCCAATGAGCCTCCTCTTTTTGTATTCACCCCCTTGTGAATTCTCCTCCCTCACTTTGTCATGTTGATCTCTTTGACCAGCAGACTGCAGTGGAAACCACAGTATGTGGTAATCTGAGGCCAAGGGGTAAAAATTTCCTCACTTTGGGGTATGCCAGTCACCATTTCGTGAGAACACTTAAGCAACCCTGAAGAGAGCTCCATGTGTCAGAGTGAAGACTCCCAGCAGCCAGCATGGCTTCCAGGACTTGGGAAAGAGCCACCTCTGCAGGGGTGCCCCAGCTCCAGTCAGGTCTGCACATTGTTCTCCACACGGGGGCATTCTGACTTTGCTGTCCTAGACATCCTGAGTCAGGACCATTCAGCTGAGCTGCTTTGGACATCTCCAACCATCAATTTGTATTTATATAAGGTGTTGGGGGTAATTTGTTAAGTAGCAATAGATGACAAAACAGAGGTCTTCTGTTATCTTTGCCAAGACCATAACTCTAGTAAAGTATTTAGGGTCTAGTATTGCTGATAAAGTATACTATTTTCTGTTTAGCAGGACAGAGAGAATCAGAGAATCTTGAATTCCCTCTCCTCTTCCTCCTCCTCTAACTTTTATCCTTCTCTCTGTTCCTCCCCTTTTCTATCTTCCTATCACATACCATTTGCATGTGATACTTGATGATTGATAAAGTAGTAGGTCATCTGTTTTCTCACTTGATACCTTTAAGTTCTTAAATGAAACAAAGCAGTATAACAACAGCAACAACAACAACAACAAAAAGGTAAAAGTTATTAAACACTGAATATGTGCTCCAAACCATAATTCAAGTGTTGAATGTAATCCTAATACACAATCATGTATGTGATATTGTCAGCAGCCTAATGTCACAGAAAAATAGATACAAGTTCCTCTTTATCTTTACAATAACCTTCTCAGGCAAAGAGGTGACATTGTCCCCATTTTAGAGATGATTTGACTGAGTTCATTGTTAAAAAGACAAGGATTTTCTATGTTAGAAGCAAACATAGAAATTGATACTCCTGATGCTAGTTCATCTCCTATCCTGTTGATATAAAAGAATTAAAAAATAAGAGACACCAGGCTAATTTGAAAGGAATGCTTTCTCTGCTGGGAGAGTATGAAAAGATATGAATTTTGTGTTTTGTTGGAAGATCTTGGGTAAAGACCATATCATATTTGAATTTGTATTCCCAAATTTGGGAGAAGTAGTGTGTATGGGATGGTGAATTGATCTCTGGTTTATCCTTTGACCTTTCAGTGACATTAAAATGAAAGAAAACTAAATGAAATGATGTATTTTCACAGTGTTCTAAGCCTGTTGATATAAAAACATAATTTTATAAGTTGGTTTAAATAGCAAACACCAACTTTCCCTGTTGCTCTTCTGATTTTTAAATAACATTTTCATTATGGTTGCTATAGTAGATTAGTCTGCTAGTCAGAAGGAACATTCAGAGGCAACCGTGTTTGATATCAAAATGTGTTTAAATTTGTAAATATCACTTTGAGAGAAAGATTGGTTACTGGGAGAATTATCGTAATTTTTTCCTTGATATGCACTAATATAAAAAATGTCCTTTATAAGTACTTCGTTTAAAAATTCAATTCCATTCAGTAAAATTTGCATACTATCAAGGGACTCAGAAAAGAGGATACATAAAAATAATAAAAAAAAATACATCTGTTTGAGAGAAACTATTTGGAACTCATATCACATTCATAGGACTAACTACCCTAAGTTGTTCAAAGCTCCTAAAAACCATTAAGAAAATGATCAGTGATCCGTCAGAAAAATAACCAAAGAATACTATGGCGTACTATATTTTCTGAAAGTGAGCACAATTGCATTTGCAGTCTCACGTCTCATTTTAGGATCTTGCCATGCAATATCAAGAAGTGGTATCTGTTTCCTTCCCAGTTTCTCCCTGTCTCCGTCTCCTCCCTCTTCTCTCTTTCTATCTCTCCTCTCCTGGGATGCTTTCTATTGGAATCTTACCACCATGTTGTGATGGAAGCCCAGCCATATGAAGAGGTAGGCATTCTAGCTGATAGACCCAGGCATGACATCATCTTGTAGCCAGCATCCAGCACAGGATGCTGTTCTCTTAAGGCCTAACTGGCTGAGTAAGACCACCTAAGATAATCTCCTAAACTTAAACCCAGCTAATGAGACTTTAAAATACCCCGACTCCCTTCATAGTAGCATCTAAGTTAGTGTTTGACTGAAAAACTGGGATTTGTGGTTCAGCTCAGCCAAATGAACACATGCAAAAGCAATTACAGGCTATATGAAAATGTCACAAATCAGAAGTATAGCTTTCATCAGTCATTTCATGGGTCTATGGGCAAGGTTGCAGCTCAGTGGTAGAGCATTTGCCTAGTATGTTCAAGACCTTGGGTTTGATTCCTAGTACTGGAAAAAAAAAATATATATATATATATATCATGTGGTGTATGTTTCTGTCTCATGTAGCTCAAAGGTATGCTTTGGAGGATTGCTGACAGGCCACTGCAGTGATGATTTATGGGGAATAAACCCATTTCTAGAATTGTTATTGATACTTTACTTGAATTTATTCACCTCTCCATCTTATTTTAAACTTTTTGATAATTTTTCCTAACCAGGACCATAATTAATTTTTTTATCATATAATAGCTACCACAGTGACTTTTTTTTTTTTTTTTTTTTTTTTTTGGTACGGTACTGGGGATTGAACCCAGGGGCATTCTACCTCCGAGCTACACCCTCAGCCCTATTTTTTTATTCTTTATTTTGAAACAGGGTCTCACTAAGTTGCAGAGGGCCTCACTAGGTAGCTGAGGCTGGCCAAGAACCCGGATCCTCCAGTCTCAGCCTCCCGAATGCTGGGATTATAAGCGTGCGCCACCACGCCGGGCTTCACAGTGACATTCTTACAAAAGTATATGTGCTGTTCTAAAAACATTATGATACCTCAAAAGGCCCTTATAGTAATTCCTCTTAATTCTTTCTTTAAATTACTCTGAAGCAATGAGGGGAAATTATCAAAGATAAGAAAAATAAAGTATAAAAATATAGCTATTTATGTAAGTATCCATGAATACCATCATTTTTCTAACATGATTTCAGTCTCTAGATAGGGACAGATGATGGTAAAACTAAAAAGATGACAGTTATTTTATAGGAAATGTTGCCTGTAAATACAATCAAGTGGGATAGATTCCAGGATTAACCCAATAAAGAGCTCTGAAATTCAAACCTATCTGCTGATAATCTCATTTCTGTTATTATCACACACGTATGGCACTGTATTCAGGGAGGACTTGCTGGTTTCATTAACATTTTCTCTAATTTCCACCCAAGTATCTACTTCTCATTTGTCTTTGCATTTATCATTTGCCGATGTCACATGCTGCACCGCTTAGATTCCTCAGTGTGAGTGATGACCATTTTCAAGAAATATGTATTTCATTCATGAAGGATATTTTTAGGCTTATGGTAGATTTGTTCTCATTTTTAGTTTGTTCTTCAGATAAATAGTGTAATACGTACTGTTCCTCTTTATTCTTATTGAATATTTTCTACTAAATCTATCGTTTTATGATTCTGAAATGCCAGCTTCAGTTTTTTTATTAATTTATACTGGCCCTGTGCAGAGCTGTCTATCTCAACTTAATGGCTATTTATAATATATGGATGGCATTCCCCTGCCATTAATGTTTAATGAATTCTCTCCTGGTCCAGTAGAATCTAATAAAGGTAATCACTAGAATACATTGTCTTTCTGCAGTGCCCTAGAAACTTTTTTCATTCTCTCTATTGTATACCTTTGGCCTAGAGTCTCCTTTTCTCCCTCTTCCTGTGCACCCCTCTCCACCTCTTTTTCATTATTTAGTCCAAATGTGTGCAGTTTTGCACTTAATTTTTTTTTTCAGGTCAGGATGTCAATCTTGTGCATCGAAACTTTGAAAAGTGTCAGCCTACATGATTACTGGAAAGAAAGTAACCTTTCTTAAATACAGCCAGGATACAGACTGACATACAAAAACCAACATTTCTTAAAAATCAAGGATTCTTCCTTCAGGCTATATCCTTAGTTCATCAATCCCTCTGTGTACTTTTAATTTGGGGCATGAGTTTAAAACCAGTTTTGGGTTCTGGAATTAGATAGTGTTGATGAATGCTTGTCTTTGAGAATATGCTAAAAACTATTGAATTTCATACTTTAAAAAGGTAAGTTTTATGGTATATGAAAAATATAGCTATTAATATGTTAGCCAAGCATGGTGGTGTGTACCTGTAGCCCCAGTAACTGGGAGGTTGAGACAGGAGACTCACAGGTTCAGATCAGCCTCAGCAACCTAGCAAGACTCTGTTTCAAATTAAAAAAAAAAAAAATTAAAAAGGGATGAAGGTATAGCTTGGAATTAGAATGCTGAGCATTCTCTGACACTAGAAACACTCATGCACACGCAGATTTTTCTCTTTTGCACTCACATGAATTAGCTCTGTCTCTATTTCTAGTGATAGGTATGTTGGCTTGCTGATGAAACACACCTGATCCATACAGTTCTTTGTTACTGAATACTGTAAAGAGAAGCCAGCGAGTACATGTGTACCCACTCCAAAGTCTGACCTCCTTCAGATGGCTTCATCTTGAGGGAATCTGGTTGTAGTGTGTAATTATTTTTATACATTGCCGGATTTGATTTATTAACAGTTTGTTGAGAATTTGTACATCTGTGTTCATGGAAGATATTTTATAGTTTTTCTTTCTTGTAATGAGTTTTGCAAATGTGTTCTGGTTTTGGGATGAGATAATTCTGATATCACAAAATGACTTAGGAAGTGTTCCCCCTACCACATTTTTCTGAAGAAGATTGTAGAGAATCATTATTTCTTCTTTTTTTTTTTTTTTCTTTTGGTACTGGGGATTGAACCCAGTAGCATTCTTCATTATTTCTTCTTTAAATATTCAAATGAATATATCAATTAAACCATGTGGGCATGATGCTTTCTTTTTTGGAAAGAAATATCTTTCAATATTATTCAATTGCTTTATTAGATATATACCTATTCATATTATCTGTTTCTCCTGAATTTTGTTTTTTTTCAAGGAATTGATTTATCTGTATTATCAAATTTGAGATCAAAGAATTCATAATATTCTCTTCTTATCTTTTTAATGTCTATGTGATCAGTAGTAATGACCTTTTAAATCTAATACTTGTAATGTGTATCATCTCTTTTTTTCTTTTCTAGTTAGCCTGATTAGAGGTTTGTCAATTTTGTTAAATGACCGACCTTTGTTTTTTTTTTTTTTTATTCATTTCCTGTTTTCTGTTTGTTTTTGCTCTATTTTTAATTATTTATTTATTATGATTACTTTTTATTTATATTGTATTTCTTCTTTTTCCTTTATAAGACAGAAATTTAGATTATTGATTTTAGATCTTTTTTTTCTTTTTTGATGTATACAGCTAATTCTTTAAAGTTCCTACTAAGGAAGAAAATAAGTTTGGGGTTTCCCTGGGAAACTTAGAGAGATCCAATCTCGAAATGGATAGATAAATAAATAAATAAATAAACTAAAAGGGCTGGGCATGTTGCTCAGTGATAGAACACCCTTGGTTCAATCCCCAGTCCCCTCCATAAAAAGTTTTGCTAAATGAATTTAGTCAAATTATGTTATTTGTGTATGGATATCTAACAACAAATCTACCATGAAGTATAATTATAATATACCAATAAAAATTGAAATCATACATTATCTGCTAAGCATATTTCCTCAGTACTTCTCCAATTTTAATAAGTTGTATTTTTATTTTTACTTAGTTCAAAGTAGTTTTAGATTTCTCTTTATGAATTTTCCTTTAGAACTCCTTCTTAAACAGAACCTTTGTATTTCTACTGTTATGTGTAATTCAATGTTGTTATATTGAATCCTTATGCATGGGACGAGAAGGTGTTGGGGAGAGTAAGTCTTTTATAAAATTATATTTCAGAATATTTAGTGAGATTGAGTTTCTAAAATTTTAAAAGATATATATATGTATATATATATATATGGAATATTTAAATAAAAAGCAAAAATTCATGCCATACATAATATATAGATATATTGATACTGGGGATTGAACCCAGGGGCATTCCACCTGTAAGCCATACTCCCAACCCCATTTTATTTTATTTTATTTTATTTTATTTTATTTTATTTTATTTTGAAACAGGGTCTTGCTAACATGGTCAGGTTCTCACTAAGTTGCTGAGGTTCTTGTTAAGTTGCTGAGACTGGCCTCGAACTTCTGATACCCCTATTTTGGCCTACCAAGTACTGGGATTACAGGTATGCACTACCATGCCTGAGAATCCATGCCCTATTAAATAAAGGGGAAGGAACTATCTCTTTCTTTCTACTGTCATTTTAAAATAGATAAATATGAGAAATTTTCTTTTATTATTTAAACTAATGCCATTCTTTTGGGGAATGCAAATTAAAGTAGAATTTTTTCCCCTAGAGCAAAGCTAGGATCTTTCTAATAAAAGCCATGTTTAGGCGTCTTATCATTGAAGTCATCCATGCTGAATTTGCCCACATGAGTGTGTTCACTGACATCTTCAGTACATGGGCTGCACTAGCCAGCTGTGCCACCCCCTGTCTACAAGGCCCCTGTTCTCAAGGACGTTTGTAGTGGACCCGAACAGATTGTAATCCCAGACTCATTCCAGTGGCCTTCCTGACCCTGCCGGTTTTCTCCATTCATAGATTTGTCATTTCTCAGGTTATTTGGAAGAGCTGTGTCCCTGCCTTGAATATGGAAACATTTCTTCTCATTTCTGTGGCTGTTATTAATATATTTTTGTCACAGACTCATTTTGTTTTTATAAAATGCAACCAAGGCCAACATAGCTAATGGCTACCTTTCTCACATGTGCAAAGGCAAGTATAACATTTACATCCACATGTCCATGTAATAAATGTTTATCACTCATCCAATATATAAGAAAGATTCCTAGGCAAGCATTCAGGTAAAGGTTTTTCATCCATTCAGTCCTCAGCAGTTCGTTGAGTGACTGACATGTAGATGGTAACATGGAGATGATGCTATGACAGAGTGGTAATCTCTCCTAGAAATAAATTATTACAGAGCAGTGACCTTTAACTTGGTTCTTGCTTTTCCAAAAAGAAAGTTTTCAAATGCAAACCATAAAGAGGGAGCTATAAGATGTTTATTTAGGGAGGTGGAGGTACAGTTGAAGAGAAAGTGATAAAGGGGTTACATTCCAGAGAAAGGGTCAGGAATACTTTTCAGAAAAAGGATTTTGAAAGGGCCACTTTCCTATGGGGAGGAATGGCATAGAAGAAAAAAGGGATATGTTCCAGAGAAAGGATCTGGAACAGGTAAGTGGAGTAGAGAAATGGCCCAGGTCTTCCTGTGACAAGCTTTCTTTAGTTTGGAAAGTTTCTCCCTCATGCATATGCATTTGGGGAGGGCACTGTCTTTTCCTGCCACAGTTAGTGCTTCTGAGCTGTTTTTGCCCTGTGGGAAATTTTCTCAGCTGGTGAAACACAGAGGAAGGGGTTATGCATGCAGGAAGTTTAGCCTTCATATGCCTGCAGTTCTCTAACCACTAGGTGGCAAATCCCTTCTTTCGGTTCCTGAGAGCAAGCTGGTCTTTCCCTCCTAGTCTTGCCCTGACCTGCTAATTTCTATCTAGCTTCCTAAGAGTGATAAGAAGGTTTGGGTGTTGGGCATTTGGTGGTAAACAGAATGGACCTACTGCGGGTCCTCAAGGACCTTCTAATCTAGTGAGGTAGGGAGATGTTAAACCAAGAAGGAGATGTGTAAGTTTGTATTAGAGCTCTGGTAAGTAGTGTGAAAGAGACTTTTTTGATGCTATAAAAACAGATAACCACCAAATCTCCCCCTTTACCTTCCCACCTCCCTCCCCAAATTCCCTTATTTATCTGAAGTCTTCTTTATTTCCCAGTTTGGTGATAGAAACAGTTCAATTAATCCTATGTTTATGTATGAAGTTATCAATATCGATGTTAATATTGAGTATGTAGAAGGGAAGGGGCAGGGTGGGAGGCAGAGGGAACACACACCATGAGTTTCTTTCATTCTGAACCTCACCATGATGCATAATTACAATGCACCAGTTTAAAAAAAAAAAGAAAAAATCATGCAATTATGATTACATACCAGGTGAAGAAAGGTTTTTATGAGGAGATGAAAACCAAATGGAAAGTGGAAGGAAGATAAGGGAGAGTGGAAGATGTTGATGATAACAAGGTAGTTGTGGACCCGTAGGAGAAAGGAGCTACCTCCGCAGGACCTGTCAGTGCCACCAAAATGTAACCTGTCGTAGTTGTATTCTTTCAATTGTCTTCTTTAAATATTAATTATTTTAATAAAGATAATGTAAGTGCCTTTTCAAATATTTAATCTAGGCAAAGATGAGATACTTGTATTAATTTATTTAAATGTTTCAGAACATTACTCTTTCTGTGATTTTAAATATTTGTGAAAGCTCTTTCAACATGTCCTTCAGAAAGTTGGAACTCATCTATGTTCTTGCCAACAGAAATAGTACTTTCACATTAAATAAACAAACCTTGAATTTGAGAGGTGTCATTATGTTAATTGCTTCCTTGAAATGGCTTTTTACTGTCATTTTGTTTATTGACAGTAGAATCACACCAGTAGTATAATCATCATAAAGAATAGTGATGCTTTTTTCCAAAAAAAGAAAAATTATACTTCTAATTTAATAAAAATGTCCCCTAAAAGAGAATTGAATATTAATTTAAAGAAATATAAAGTTTTTGCTGGGCATAGTGGTACATGCTTGTAATCCCAGTAGTTGGGAGGCGAGATATGAGGATCACAGGTTCGAGGACAACCTCAGGAAGTAGTGAGAACTCCCATCAACCTAGTGAGACCCTGTTTCCAAATAAAATCAGGCTGGGGGTGTAGCTCGAAGATAGAATGCCTCTGGATTCAATTCCTAGTACCACAAAAACCCATATATATATGTAAATATATAAATATTATATATATAAAGATATATATTTAAAGTTTTCATTTTACCATGTGTGTATATAGAATATTGAAGAAATCCCAAAATCTTTAAATCTTCATTTCCACATAACTGAAAGGCTGTTATAAAATTGCCTGTCTAAGCAAATTATTTCTTACCATAGATGTAATGTTTATGTAAATCTTGCAGTTTGAATGCAGTGCTAAAAGAAACTTGGTTTGATATGTTTAGTTTTTAGTTAATCTACTGTTTTGTTTGTTAGAGAAATAACAGATTAGGTACATATAGGCAAGTCAGATAAATTCTGACTAAATTCTTAACCACAGGTTATTTTATAGTGCCTGGAAGGCCCAATTCAGAGGAGGCTATTTGGTTTATCATTGTTGTCTGTTGTCTGTCTTTGTTAGTGGTAAATGGCTAGAGCTCTAGAATTTCTTTCTCAAAAGTATTGTATCTACGCATGGAAAGGTGAAAGGAAGGCCCACTCAAGTGTCTGTTGAAGTTCTTGCCTGGGAGATCATGGGTATGGCTATCAGGTCCACTTCCCATTCTACTTAGCTTAGGAGCTATAATCTCTTTCTGTGACCTCAGACTCTGCACAAAGCTTGCCATGCAGGGTTGTCCATCTTCACTAAAGTTCAAAAGTTCTAAGTATTGTTGGCTTAGTTTGGGGAGTCCTCAGTCTGTCGGCTGCTTTCTATCTCAGGATTTAATGAGTTCCTATTGGGGTATTTGTAGAGTATGAATCTCAGGGAGCTCATCACCATTTCCCATGGGTATCCTATTTGCCAGGCAGTCTTACACATAGACTGGCTCTCTTGACCTGTGATGATTTTGCTTGAACATCATCTGAACTCCATCTCTGCCTTTATAAATTTTCTCTGTCAGTTAAGTCCTATCCTGTGTGTCCCTGGTCCACTACTTTGATTCTCCCATCCCAGCTGAGAGTTGTGTTTCTGTCTTTTACCCATGGAGCCTCATTGCTAAGAGTGCTTGTTGGTTTCTGCCTTGTGTTGGAGTTAATAATTGCCACTTAACTCTAACTCCTCGGGAGCAGGGTTGCAATCTTACCTGTTCTTGCATCCCTCAGAGAACTGGCTAGACCATCTGTGAAGCATTCACGAGTGCACTGGGCTATGGGGCACTACCTAGTGTGTACTGCTTGAGCACTGGAACCAGGCTGCACGAATCCAGATCTCAGCTCCATTAAAGGGAAACCTTTATTGTGTCCTACACAACACCGGGTAGACCAAGCGGATCAGCCGCCTTCACCTGCCGGGCCGGGCCGAGCGAGAAGGAAAGTGTCGCAGCCAGGCCCACCACCCCAGGGAGTTGAGATAACCCCCCAAGAAACCGCACCGAGCTGGGAATCTAGTCAGCGATCAGACACTGCAGGATATCAGCTTTATTCGAACAAGCGAGAGTTTATATAGGAATGTTAGATAAGGAGGTAAACCTGGGGCGGGAGCCAATGGGAGCAGATCTCTTCACCGGTTGCTGGGGGGAGCGGGGCGGTAGGCGGTAAAACATTAAGGCTGCTGCGGCCTTTTCTTGACCCACCGGTTTTCCTAGGGCGCAGGGGTCATATTTGACCAAAAAAGGTCAGAGCCTGTGAATGCCGAATGCCACATGAGATGGGCTGCCCCTACACTTTAAGATCTTGGACCAGTCTCTGTGCCTCAGTTTCCTCACTAGATTATTTTAAAGATTTAAGGAAACAATGCATGTAAAGTACTTAGTACTGTGCTTGGAGTTTATAAGTTCTCAGAAAATGTTAACTATTGTTTTGAACAGGAATTCTGGATGTGCATGGAACCTACCCCAACAACCGTCTGCTCTTTGATGCATTCGCAGATGTCGTTGGAGTATCAGCTTTATATATGACATTATACTGTGTTGAGAGTACAAAAATAATTTAAATATACATGGGAAGGGAAAGATCAACCCCAGCAACAAAATCTCAGTGCAGCTTAGTGCAGAACTTTTGAAACAGTGATGTTATAAAGTAAACTGTAGTAAATGTACCATAAAATTAGTGTTGTTTGACCTTGATGTTTACTGAGGAGTTGAAAATGCATAGTTACCTGGATTGTAGTCTAGCATAGCTGGGTGCGGTGGCACACACCTGTAATCCCAATACTTGGGAGGCTGAGATAGGAAGATCACAGGTTTGAGGCCAGCCTGCACAACTTAGCAAGACCCTATTTCAAAATGAAAACAAATAAGTAAAAAACGGTTTGAATGTAGCTTGGAGACAGATGCCCCTGGGTTCAATCCCTAGTGTCTCCAAAAAGGTACAGTTATCTATCTTTTTTTAGTTTATTTCTAATTTCTGATTTAGCCCATTTCTAACTTTTCATAATAAAATAAATTAAGAGTTTACTACCTTGTGTTCTCTTTGTGCTAATAAATTCTCAGTGACTCAAAGGAGGGCAGCAGAAGTTATTCCCCAACCAATAACAGTGAACTAAATCTTTTTTTTTTTTTTTTTCTTTGTAGTGGGGATTGAATCCAGGGTCATTCTATCTCTGAGCTACAACCCCGTCCCTTTTTATTTTTTCATTTTGAAACAGCATTTTGCTAGATTCCAGAGAGGTTTGCTATCTTCTGAGGCTGTCCTCAAACCTGTGATCTTCCTGTCTCAACCTCCCAAGTACTGGGATTACAGGTGTGCAGCACCACGCATGGCTTGCACAGACTCTTGATAATAGGCAATGGGTAGAAAATCTGCCATAGGTCAGGCCTAAGTCCTATTTTGCTGATGTTAGTAGGATGTTCTACTTTCTCTAGTTTAAGACCTTGGTACCTTGTCTTTGAATGTCCTTTCCATATTCTGTGGATGGAAGAGCATTATTAGCACAGTCTGCTGTGCAGCACAGTTGAACAGCAGGGTATGGCTTTCTCTGGGATGCTGTAATCCTTTCCTGTGCCCCCCTGGTGGTTCTGTGTGAGTCCTTCTCTCCTATCTCTCGTCCACACTTTAAAATGGCCAAAGTTGAGCTAATCTCTGAAGTTGAATATAGAAGCCTGCTTTTTGAATCATGGTCCATTTTAATTTGAACTTTAATCTAACTAATTTTTGCTGGAAAATCCTTCCATTTGGCTTTTAACAGGGTCATCCTGTGAGCAGTATTTTATAACCAGTTATGGGTTTCAAAGTTTTGCATTTATATGATAATTTAGTTAAAGGGCTTTATATTCACACATCCATTATGAATTCTGCTGCCTGTTTTCTGAAACGAGAGACTGTATCCCTGTGCCATATTGTAGGTGAGGTCAGTAAGGCAAATTCCTGAGCTAGCAAAAATGTGAAATCTGTTTCATGGAGATAGAACCATCGCACTGTGCACCTGGCAAAAACACACTCAAAGTAACTTGATTTTATATTGAGGACACAGGTGTGTCTTACTGCAATGGGAAATGATGAGGCAGAACCTCCCCAGGGAAGGCAAGCAGGAACTGGAGTCATGATCCAAGTCTCTGCTTTCTTCTCCTTTTTCTCCATTTGCCAACCTTCTCTGCTTCTCTATACACTGAACCCCACACACCTGCATAACATGGTATCCTGGACCACCAAGTCTCTATTGCTTGAGTTCTATCATCCCTTGAATTCTAATCCAAATTCTGCAGACTGAAAGTCTGAATAGCCTACCCAGTATGCTTGAGTCTGATTGGCACCCTTGGTCATTTCAGTTCTGGGTGTGTATAGGAGACTAGAAAAAGGGTCATTTTCTGAGAAGGCCCATGGGCCTGGATAGACAATCAAAAGACTCTTGTGCTGGGTATGGTGGCACACACCTGTAATCCCAGTACTTGGGAGTCTGAGACAGGAGGGTCATATGTTCAAGGCCAGCCTCAGCAACTTAGCAAGACCCTTGGCAACTTAGCAAGACCCTGTTTGAAAAAATAATGAAAAGGGCTGGAGCTGTAGCTCAAAAGTATAATGCCCCTGGGTTTAATCCCCAGTATCAAAAAAATTCTTAAAAAGAGTATTATACCAACCAATGAGTTAATAACTAATTATAAGGTCAAATTATGTAACTCATGTTTTTTTTGTTTTTTAATAATTGGAATAACAATGTTTTCTTTATAAGGTTGGTCATTTCCCCCTTTAAAGTTCCCATAACATTTTGTAGATTCCTTTACTAACTCTTGTTTTAATACATTTTGGCCGGTTTTTTTTTTTTCTCTCTAGACTATGAGCTTCTTGAAGATACTGACCATATGTTATTTAATCTTCAGATTCCGACTTCCTGGAAAAATGCTAATATATTACATGTGCTCAGTAAATGCTGGTTGAATGAAGAAATAAAGAAAGGATTAATTGTATACATTGAAAGATATCTTTTAGTGCTCCCTAATATGTAAAATCTCTTTTGTCTTTATAATTATGAACAACTAAGTGGTAACTTAAGTCAAAAATATCTGCCTAAAATGGTAAACAAACCCAGCTTATATGCTGTGAAGAAGTATAATCTTAGAATGTGCAGTCATAGCTCACTAGGAAAACACCAAGGAATAACCAGTGGTTGATTGGAAAGAAGAGTTGCTATTGGTCAGTGGGAGAAATACTATCCAATTGCTAGTTAGTTTTCCATCACTGTAACAAAGTACTAGAGAAAGTTACCTTATAGGTGGAAGCACTGCTTTTGGCTCGTAGTTTCAGTCCATGGTCACTTGGTCCTGTTGCCTTTTGTGCGGGTACTGTGTCGTGAAGCTGACCTGTTAACCTCATGTTAGCTGGGGGTGAGGGGGAGAAGGAGAGAGAGAGAGAGGGAGGAAGGAAAGGACAAGCAGGTGAAGATACACCCTTCAAGGACACGTCCCCTGTGACCTACCTCCTTCAGGAGGCTTCACCTAATGTTTCCATCACCTTCCAATAGCGCTACCAGCTGGGGAACAAGCCTTCAACACATGAACATTTGGGGACAATCCAAATCTAAACTATAACCCAATGAAAAGAAATTCTAGATTTCCAATGAGTCAACAGCGAAATTCCAGTGATTAAATACACCAATCAAAGGTTTCAAATAAGTCAAATAGGTAAAAAATTGAGTGTCTTGAATGTCCACAGTTATTTGCTTAGTTATTTAGTTTTTTAATTAATTGTTTATTTACACTATCTAGCGATGTATAAGTTTGCCACCAATTCAATGGCTTAAACAGAGATGTATTAATTAGCATTTATGGAGGTTGGAAGTCTGAACTGGGTGGCACTGGGCTAAAATCCAGGTGTGAGTAGGGCTGTGTGCTTTTCTGGAGGCTCTAGGAATGGATCCATTTATTTGCTTTTTCTGGCTTCTAGAAGCTTGGCCTCTGTCTTCAAAGCTGCAAGGCCAGGTCCAGTCTTTCTCCTTTCTTGTCATCCTGACTTTCTCTTCAGCCTCCCTCTTCCATCCTTAAGTACTCTTGTGACTACACTGGGCCCACCAAGATAGGATCCTTATGTTTATATGGGGCCAGTCTACATAGTCCAGGTTAATCTCCCCCTTCAATGTGACTGATTGGCAACCTTAATTTCCCCTGCAACCTTAATGCTCTGTTGCCATGTTCATAACATATTCAAAGGTCCCAGGCATTAAAACATGGGCATTTATATTTTGTAATATAAGTTCATTATAATTATATATCATAGTGAAGTTCAAAGCGATAGAAACACACATGCACACAGCACTTGGTGTAGTTCCTTTTGCATCCTACTCTATTACTCCTTCTCCCTCCCCATACATGTTAGTGAGGTTGGTAGTAATGCCTTCATATATGAAGATAATATTATGTGAACTGTGTTTCTTTCCTCATTCCTCCTTTTTCCCATCCCTACCTCCCTCTCCCAACCCCTTCCACTATATTACTGGTCTCTCTCCTCATTTATCAAAAGTCTTTTATATTTTCTCTCTAGCTTCCACTTATGAAAGAAAACATACAATCCTTGACTTTCTGAGACTGGCTGATCTCAGTTAGCATAATATTCTCTAGTTTCATCCATTTACTGCAATTGTGTTCTTTATGACTGAATAAAATTCCATTGTGAATATATACCACATTTTCTTTATCCATTCATCTGTTGACAAACACCTAAGATGGTTCCATAATTTGACTATAGTGAACTATAGCTATAAACATGGGTACACATGTATTGCTACTAACCATTTTTCTACCAACCACAACTATTATGGTCACAGTTAAGTACTATGGAGGATATAATGGTAAATGGTTTGTAACTATTATAATCAAGGAGGCTTATTTTCCAAATAAAAAAGTAAAAATCAGATAATCTTAAAAATATCCAGTAGCAAATTCTCTGACTCAAGATTTTCCTCACCAACATATTCAGCAAATATTCATCTTTGTGGTCTCTGACTATGGCAGTCCCATGGTATGTTTCCTAGCCATAATTTTAGAGTTCCAGTTATTGAGTACCTAGTGCGTATCAAAACACATATTCAATACCCTAGGATATATAGCTGTGGATATATGAGCATATCATATAGATAAAGTATGAGATAAACTAATCTCCCCTAAAACTGGTAGCAATTTAATCTCAAAATGAGAGGTAACCATTGCTAATTATCCCAAAGCTGTCTTTAACATCTTCAATCTAAATGGTATGAGATACAGATTCTTAAATATAAGAATATTTATGCAAAAAACATTGAAGTTTGGACTTATTTTCAAGGAATTAAAGCAATCAAGTGTTAATGACAGAAAAACTTTCTGTAGTTAACTTCTTTGCCTATTTAGACTTCAAGGACAAGTTTTGGGACATATGAGTGATATCTATAGTTTACATTTAAATTTGAAGGTTATTTATTAAGTAACCATTTTAGTACATGTGAGAGAGCAGTGAATCAGAATATTTATAGATTAGCACTTCTAAAAATGTCCTTCAAATATGCATGCATAGAATATCAAGTTTAGATTTTAAAAAACTTACGATAAATATCATATAGTCTCAATAAATAGTATTTCTGTGTTCATAGTGATTGATAATTTAGAAAAAAATTTTGGATCTTATCAAATGCTTTTTCAGCATCAATTGAGATGATCATGTGATTTTTGTCTTTGATTCTGTTTATGTGGTGAATTACATGAATTGTTTTTCACATTGTTGAACCAGCCTTGCATTTCTGGGATGAACCCAACTTGGTCATAGTGTATAATTTTCTTGATGTGGTTTTGGATGCACATTGCTAGTATTTTGTTTAGCAGTTTTGCATCTAAGTTCATCAATGATATAGGCCTATAGTTTTCTTTTCTTGAGCTGTCTTTATTTGGCTTTGGTATTAATGTGATATTGGCTTCATAGAATGTGTTTGGGAGGGTCCCGTTTCTTTCTATTTCACGGAATAGTTTGAGGAGTATTGGGATTAGCTCTTCTATAAATGTTTTATAAAATTCACTTGAAAAACCATCTGGCCCCGGGCTTTTGTTTGATAGTAAACTCTTTATTGCTGTTTCTATCTCTTTGATTGCTATTGGTCGGTTTAAGTTTTCTATATCTTCTTGACTCAATTTAGGAAGGTTATATGTGTCTAGAAATTTGTCAATTTCTTCTAGATTTTCCATTTTGTTGGAGTACAGTTTTTCAAAGTAGTTTCTGATGATCCTCTGTATTTCCACACTATCAGTGGTAATATCTCCTTTTTCATTTCTTATTTTGGTAATTTGGGTTGATTCTCTCTTTTTCTGGTTAGGTTGCCCAATGGTTTATCAATCTTGTTTATTTATTCAAGAATAGCTTCTATGCCTATTATTCTTAGGTTAACTCTTTTAAAATTGGCCCATATTTTGCTAATGTCCAATTCATACTGTTTAATACTTTTTCTAAATGATGTACTATGGATTCATTTTTGGAATGGTCATCTTCTAAGAGTGATATTCTAGTTTCTTTGTGGTCTAATATACTGTTTATAGTTTGCATTGATGCCTTCACTTCAATTATTGCATCTTTTACATCCTTCACTTCCTTCAAGACTTCTCTTTGATTCCTGTTCAGAGTGTCAGATTCCTTGTTTATTTGTTCTTTTATTTCTCTCCAGCTATCTCTGCATTCTTTCTGGAAGTTTTGTATCATTTCTACTATTAAAGATTTGAATTGTTCTTCTGACACTCTCTACCATTCAGTGTTGTTGAGTTCTGTTATTGTAGGGTTGTGGTGGCTCATTGTTTCTTTGTTATTTTTCCTTCCCATGTTTTCCCTGTTCTTAAATTTATATCTATGCTGCTCTTGTAAGCTTTCTCTCAATTTATAGGTTTCTTATTTTTACTTTTTCTTTGTGAATAGTACCTTGTACTGAGTTGCAACTACTCTAGGACTTCTTCTGCCCACTCTAATGGTGCCTTTGGTGGGTTTCAGGTGTTGATTTCTTTTTTTTTTTTTTAATTTTTAATTTTTTTTAAAATTTTTAGCATGGAATTTTATACATTTCTTGGGTACAACAGGGTTAGTTACACATTTTTGTTGGGTACAAACTAGTACAGGTAAAGACATCCATGCACATATTTCTCATTAACCCTTCCCCAATTCCCACCCACCCTCCCCCTATCTCCTGGTCAGTTTAGTGATTGACTTTGATGTGATCTTATAAGTACATCATG